>VMDO01008052.1:0-86681 GCA_007922755.1 Pedetes capensis | reverse complement strand
GGGGGGGGGGGGGCTTGCGCATGCTAAGCGAGTGCTCTACCACTGAGCACCCCAGCCCTTGGTCTTTGGAGACGGGGCCTCTCTATGTAGCCCAGGCTGGCCTCAAACACATTGTCCTTCTGCCTCCACCTCCTGTGTACTGGAAAGAATATGACATTTTTTTCATCACTTTGATTTTCTACTTGCTGTCTTAGGCAAAACAGGAGAATCTGGGTGATTTTTTAAAGGGCATTAGTACATTTCATTATAGGATACATTATAAAAATTTAGATACCAGTCATTAAAATCCTCTTTTTAAGGAAGTTTTTACCATATGGATAATAAAAACCGTATACCATGATTATATCATAGCTAAAACAGTCTTCATCTTCATGTTCAAAGCACTTGCTTTAAGTGGGTGTCACTGTTACCATTCCTTCACTTATATTCATTAAAAATTAAGGGCACTAGAAAGGCAGATAAATTCCCATCATAAAGGCTACATTAAAACTTCCAATGCTAATTTACACGATGGTGACTTTGTGTTTAACCACTTTTCATTCTGTGATGAAAATTCAGCACAAAGGGTAATTAACTTTACAATACGCCTTTTCCTTAGATTCTAGGGCATGTCCACTGATGGCGGGCCTTGTTCCTGGGAGGTTTTTGGGGGTCCCCCTCATGTCTGTCCCTCTGATGCCCTTGTGACTTGTGGCAGCCACTTGCATCTGGCTCGGCCAGCTCTGCCAGCCCGTGTTCTTCCCGCACCCCAGTTTCTCTCAAATCCCCCTTTGAAAGTGAACAGTTCAAGCTGGGGGCAGTGGAGCATGCCTGTCATCCCAGCGGCTTGGGAGGTGGAGGTGGGAGGATTGCAAGTTCAAGAACAGAGGCAGTCTGCGTAATTTAGTGAGACCCTGTCTCAAAAAGTAAAAAAAAAAAAAAAAGGGCTTGGGGTGCAGCTCAGTGGTCCAGCACTTGCAGAGCATGCAGGCCCGAGGCCCTGGGTTCAACCCCCAGTACTGCAAAAAAAAAAAAAAAAAAAAAAATCAAAGCAAGTGTGCAGATCCACTCATGCGTGGTGAAGTCCTAGTGCAGACTGTCTGAATTGCTGCTATGATGCCGCACTATGCACTCAATGATGTGCAACAAATGAATGTGTTCCTGACAGCTTGAGAGGCCGGAGGTCAGCAGCCAGCCTCCCGGGATGGACTCGAGGTGTCCACTGGCTGCGTTCCCTCTGGAAGGTCCGGGAGGGTCTCGGTCTCCGCGCTTCCTCCAGCATCCCCTGGCCCTGCTGTCCTATTCATCCTCAAAACTGGCGGGCGTGGCGCTTGCTCCTTCCTCTGCCCTCTGCTCCCGCCTCTCTCTCTGG
This sequence comes from Pedetes capensis, assembly GCA_007922755.1. Lineage (NCBI taxonomy): Eukaryota > Metazoa > Chordata > Mammalia > Rodentia > Pedetidae > Pedetes > Pedetes capensis. Next base: position 85,330 of record VMDO01008052.1, on the reverse strand, counting down.
CTCTGACTCTCTAGACCTGCCCTCCTTGGGACTCTTGAGATTGAGGTGATGAAGTTGGGCCCGCGGGGGTAACCCAGGGCTCTCCCCACCCCGGCCCCTCATTCACTCGCAGGTTCAGAGACTTGGGGGTGGGCCTTCTCGGGGTGGGGTGGGGTCCCTATGCAGCTGCCGCCCTCACGTGCCACGCGAGCGACCTGCGTGCGTCAGTGCGGGTCTCCTCCAGTTTCAGGAGAAAAGGACGTGGTGTTTCTCATCGACGGCTCCGACGGCGTCCGGAGCGGCTTCCCGCTGCTGAAGGACTTCGTGCAGAGGGTGGTGGAGGGCCTGGACGTGGGCCCCAACCTCGTCCGCGTGGCCTTGGTGCAGTACAGCGACCGGACCAGGCCTGAGTTCTACCTGAACTCCTACACGGACCAGCAGAGCGTCCTCAACGCCGTCGGCAGGCTGACCCTGCTGGGCGGGCCCGTCCCCCACACGGGCGCCGCACTGGACTTTGTCCTGCGGAACATCCTGACCGGCTCTGCGGGGAGCAGGATGGCCCAGGGGGTCCCTCAGCTACTGGTCGTGCTCACGGCAGAGCGGTCCGGGGACGACGTGCAGGGCCCCTCCGTGATCCTCAAGAGGGGCGGGGCAGTGCCCATGGGCATTGGCATCGGCAACGCAGACTTCTCGGAGATGCAGACCATCTCCTTCATCCCGGACTTTGCCGTGACCATCCCCTCCTTCCGGGAGCTGAGCGCCGTCCAGCCGCTCGTCTCCCAGAGGGTGACCCAGCTCAGCCGCGAGGAGCTGAGCAGGTTGCAGCCAATATTTCTGCCCGCACCGACGCCAGGTAAGGTGGACATTCTTTGGGTCCTCGTTCCTTATAATCAGCTGGGGCTACTTGTTTAGACCGGGCCCCAAAGGACTTTTAACCTCTCTTCCTGTGCCCTAGAGAGGGACAGCAAGGGTTACACGAAAAATTGGAAGCTGAATGCCTTTTGTGGAGACGTTAGGTGGAGATCTGAAGATTCATGTTTGTGGCCACATTAACGTCTCCAGGAGGGCAGGTCGTTGGCTTAGTCCAGAGCCTCTCAAAGCCACAGCATGGGGGTCTGTAGAGATGGTATCTGGCTGGTAGCACCAGCTCAGTGTCTGTCCCAAGTGTCCCTGGGAACACTGAGCAATAGCTTTTTGCCATCTGGAGGGATATTGACCCCCGCTGCTATGTTCCGTCCAGTGGAGCAGAGTCTGTGAGATATTGGGTACCTCTAGTGCCAAAGTGGGCCTGGGATTTAGCTCAGTTGGTAGAGCGCTGCACTGCAGTCTCTGAGGTCCCGAGTTCAATTCCCAGCACCGCAAAAATGGGAGAAGGACCTGGCGATCCACTCCCAAGGCAATCCTGAAACAGCCAGCCATTGAAAACCCTATGAGGGTCGCTATGAGCCGGATACTGACTCGACGGCACCTAACAACAACAATAAGGCCAAAGTGTGAAGATTGCTTTTGAATTTGCTTGAGACCGAAGGAGAGCCTCAGCGGGTGGAAGGGCTACCTGGCTCTCAGGACTGAGGTTCCTTCAAGTTTCGCCTATCAGACCCCTTGTAACCAACCTGAACAGGGCGGGAATCCCAGGGGGTGGGAAGGCAGGAGGCTTCGATCCGGCCACCCTCTGTGAATGCCTGCCTGGGTCTGCGCTCCCTGAGCTCTCACAGAGCCATAGCAGGGCTGAGGGACGCAGGTGGATCCCGGGGCCTCATGACACCAGGAGGGGAGGGATGAAGTAGAGGAAGGGGGAGCCCATAAGGACACGAGTCAGGGGCCAGATGCCGGGGCCTGAGAGTGCTGGGCGGTCAGGTGTCTGGCTGGGTGCAGCTGGGATGGGCCAGCTTCTCATCACTTGTTGTTGTTGTTAGGTGCCGTCGAGTCGGTATCTGACTCATAGTGACCCTCATAGGGTTTTCAATGGCTGACTGTTTCGGGATTGCCTTGGGAGTGGATTGCCACGTCCTTCTCCCATTCTCTTCACTGGTGTCCCCAAAAGAGCAGGGTGCCCCTTGGGCTTCCATGGAATGCTCTAAAGCATCCATGATCAGATAAACTTGGGAACAGTGGGACAGAAAAGGTGGGAGAGTTGGTTTTTCCCTCTCTCAGAATGACACGCTTTGTGTATCTCGGACACATGCACAGATGCAGCATTTCCTAACCTTGTCTGAGCACAGGCGTCTCTGCAGCGAGGCGCCTTGGGGGCCCTGGCCCACCAGGCAGTGGCTCTGTGACACACTAGGAAGTGGCCCAATAACCTGGGAGAGGTGTTTTTTCCCCTCTCTCTGAATGATACGCTCTGCGTATCTCGGACACATGCGCAGATGCAGCATTTCCTAACCTTGTCTGAGCCCAGGTGTCTGTGCAGCGAGGCACCTTGGGGGCCCTGATCTGTCCAGCAGTGGCTCCGTGACACACTAGGAGGTGGTCCAACAGCTCTGGGAATTTGGTGACAGTGAACGGGACGCCCACGGTCCGGCTTGGTTTGCAGGTGTTGGCAGCAAGAAGGACGTGGTCTTCCTCATCGACGGCTCCCAGAACGCTGCCCCCGAGTTCCAGTACATCCGCACACTTATCGAGAGGCTGGTGGACTACCTAGACGTGGGCTTCGATACCACCAGGGTGGCGGTCATCCAGTTCAGCGAGGACCCCAAGGTGGAGTTCTTGCTGAACGCCCACTCCAGCAAGGACGAGGTGCAGAATGCCGTGAGGCGGCTGCGGCCCAAGGGCGGGAGGCAGGTCCACCTGGGCAGCGCCTTGGACTATGTGTCCAAGAACATCTTCCGGAGGCCACTGGGGAGCCGCATCGAGGAGGGCGTCCCGCAGTTCCTGGTCCTCATCACGGCCGGGAAGTCGGATGACGAGGTGGACGACCCGGCGGTGGAGCTCAAGCAGTTTGGCGTGGCCCCCTTCGCCATCGCCAGACACACGGACCGGGAGGAGCTGGGGAAGCTCGCACTCAGCCCCCAGTACGTGTTCTCCGTGAGCAGCTTCAGGGAGCTGCCCAGCCTGGAGCAGAAACTGCTGACCCCCATCACCACGCTGACCTCTGAGCAGATCCAGCAGATCCTGGCCAGCACTCGCTTCCCGACCCCAGGTGAGACAGAGCGGGGAATCGCTCTCCTTGAAGTTGTTATTGTGGTGGTGGTTAGGTGCCTTCAAGTCGGTATCCGACTCATAGCGACCCTCTGTACAACAGGGGAAACACTATTGTCAGTGCTTCTCTGCTGTTCATAGGGTTTTCAATGGCAGATTGATTTTTGGGAGGCGGTTGCCAGGTCCTTCTCCCAAGCCTACAGCACCTGGTGTTCCCAGGTGGTCTCCCATCCAGGTACTAACCAGGCCCGACCCTGCTTAGCTTCCGAGATCTGACGGGATCGGATGCCACAGGGCTACGGCTGCAGGCTCTCCTTGAGGTAGTTCTTATATAAACAATAGGAGGCTCACAGCACATGCTGCCTGTGATAAACTAGTTTATGACCCAGATGGTGTGCCTTCACTCTTAGGTAGTCAGTGCCCAGTGGACAGAGGCCACCAGGGCAAACTGGTGGCTGGAAGCTGGCTCTGTCACTCCAGGAGGCACGGGAGATGTGGCATCTCCATAAGAGGTGCTGAAGGACCTGTGTGAGCTGGCTGATGGTCTGAACTTGCAGCAGGTCATTTTATTGAAGGCGTAAGGAAGTGGGGCTTGGATTGGGTATTGCCAAGCAGTGAAGGCAATTCTTTCTTTCTTTCTTTCTTTCTTTTTTTGTGGCACTGGGGGTTGAACTCAGGGCCTCGCGCTTGCATGCTTTGCAAGTGCTGGACCACTGAGCTGCGCCCCTAGTTCTTTTTTTAAATTTTTTCTTTTTTTTTGTTTTTACTATTCTGAGGCAGGGTCTCGCTAAGTTATGCAGACTACCTCTGGTTTCGAACTTGCGATCCTCCTACCTCTGCCTCCCCAGCCACTGGGATTACAAGCGTGTACCACCGTGCCTGGCTACGAAGGCAATTCTTAAGCTCTCCATCATAGTCAGTCATATCTAGACAGAGGGAGGCCTCGGGCAAGGCTGGGAAAGAAGCAGCGGGCGCCCCCGCTCTCCAGGTCAGGCGCCGTAGCCCTCTCCGTGGCGTGGCTGGTGCTCTGCTCCTCATCTGTGCTCACACGTGATGACAGAGTGCTCACTTCTCTCTTGCCCCACCTCGGGCGTGAGTGGCCTGGTCTGATGGTGGCTGTGTCTGCCAGGCCTGCGCCCCGATGTGAGAGCTGCTTTTCTCTTTCTTGGTAAACGCTCAATTCCACCACCAGCTCAACTTTCACCGTGCAGCGTTTCCACTATAAATAGCCCTAGTTGAAACTTGGTGCAAGGCAACAGATTGGTTTAATTAAATGGCATCTGTAAAGCATCCAGAATTCTAATAAGAAAACATGACCCATCTTTCCCAAGATGTTTTGGTTACTTTTATACAAGCCCAGCATCCCCTATTCAGAATGATGGGAACTAGAAGTCTTTCAGACTTGGGATTCATTTGGATTTTTTTTTTTTTTTTTGGTGCTACTGGGGATTGAACCCAGGGCCTTGGGCCTGCATGCTCTGCAAGTACTGGACCACTGAGCTGCAGCCCCAGCCCATTTTTTTCCCTTTTTGAGACAGGGTCTTGCTAAGTTATGCAGGCTGCCTCTGGTCTCGAACTTGCGATCCTCTTGCCTCCACCTCCTGAGCCACTGGGATTACAGGTGTGTGCCACTGTGCCCAGCAGGATTTCTTTGGATTTTGAAAGAGTTGCATATGCATACATATGGTGATGGGACCCAGGTCTCAATAGGAGACCTTCATATACGCCTTATGTACATAAACCGAATGTAATTTTACACAATTAAAAAAATAATTTTGTGCATGAAATGGTATTTTATGGTGTTAAGTTTGGAATTTTGGAGTACTTTGGATTTGGGGATTTTGGATAAGGGATGTTCAACTTGACGTTAAGCAACTCATAAGAAGAAATAGGGAAATAATAGTAAACACAAATACTTTATATAGATGCTAGAGATAACACGGTGAAAAAGAAACATGAAAGAAATATCTGGGAAATACATTGACCTATATGTACCCTGGGCTGGGATTTACCTCAGTTGTTAGAGCACTGCTCTGTAGTCTCTGAGGTCCTGAGTTCAATTCCCAGCACCACAAAATGGGAGAAGGATGTGGCAGGCAACCCACTCCCAAGGCAATATAAAGCAGTCAGCCACTGAAAACCCTATAAGGGTTGCTATGAGTTGGACTTGACTTGACCGCACCTAACAACAACAACAACAATATGTATCCTGCCCCCTTGCATTGCAAAGGTGGCACTGAGGCTGGGAGATGCTTGAGATTCTCAGGGCCATCGCTGAGTGATGCCCTGGGCAGGGCGAGGACACTTGACTCCAGTCATCTCTCCCTTCTCATGCAACAAAGTTGTTGCCCCAGTGACCACCCTCCTTTTGGTAGCCACAGTTCATGATTTTGTAGCTTACGGCAACCCAAGATACATTTCTGAAGGCTGCCTGTGTGTTTTTCATTTGGTGGTGACCCAGACCACAAAGCCAAAATTAAAGCAGAGTCAACTCAGGGAGAAAACATTTTGGGGAACTTGAAGTATTTCAAGAAGTGGAAATTGTTTTGGCGATAAAAGCCCAGTTTTTAAATGATGAATTTCAAACCGCCCCAGAGATAACCGTGTGTGTTGTTGTTCTTGTTCTTGTTACGTGCCATGGAGTCGGTATCTGACTCATAGTGACCCTCATAGGGTTTTAAATGGCTGATTGTTTCAGGATTGCCTTGGGAGAGGGTTGCCAGGTCTTTCTCCCATTTTTGTCGTGCTGGGAATTGAACTCGGGACCTCAGAGACTGCAGTGCAGTGCTCTACCAACTGAGCTAAATCCCAGCCCAACCATGTGCGTAGCTGGACATAATTGTGATGTTGCTTCACATTATGGCGCGACATAATGTGAACTTCCAAGAGAGGAGGGGGGGAAAGCCCAGGAGGGCTGGCCGTGCACTCAGCTGCCCTCTCTTTCCCTTTCATGCGCAGCTGTGGAGAGCGACGCGGCCGACATTGTCTTTCTGATTGACAGCTCTGAGGGCGTCAGGGGCGATGGCCTTGTTCACATCCGAGACTTTGTCATCAGGATCATTCAAAGACTCAACATCGGCCCCAATAAAGTGAGAATCGGGGTCGTGCAGTTCAGCAACGAGGTCTTCCCCGAATTCTACCTGAAGACCTATAAATCGCAGGCGCCCATGCTCGACGCCGTTCGGCGCCTGAGATTCAAAGGGGGGTCTCCGCGGAACACTGGCAAGGCTCTGGAGTTCGTGGCAAGAAACCTCTTTGTTAAGTCTGCTGGAAGCCGTATAGAAGATGGGGTGCCCCAACACCTGGTCCTATTTCTGGGTGGAAAGTCTCAGGACGATGTGTCCAGGTATGCCCGGATCATAAGCTCTTCGGGGATCGCAAGTTTAGGAGTAGGAGACCGAAACATGGACAGAACGGAGCTGCAGACCATCACCAATGACCCCAGACTGATCTTCACTGTGCGAGAGTTCAGAGATCTGCCCAACATAGAACAGAGGGTGATCAACTCGTTCGGGCCTTCCAGGGCTACCCCTGCACCTCCGGGAGTTATACCTTCTCCTTCAAGGCCAGGTATGAGCTGTGTGATCCAGGACTATGGAGTGAAATATCAATTTTTTTTTTAATAAAAAAAACTAACTTTATTCATAATAATTTTCCTCTCTCAGGGTTGTTTACACAGATAATGTTAGACATTAAACTCTGGAAAAACAGTTTGGTTGAAATTGCACAGGGAAACAGATGCCCCAAAGCCCATGGTCACTGGTCTTCCCTCACTCCTGAGACTAATGGTAGCTCCACGGAAAGGTGATACGAAGGGTGTATCGGGAGTATCATGCTCATTGGCAGAGGTCAGCCAGTCCGTAACCCACTGGACATGGCTTGCAAGTCAGGCCATTCCCAGCAGTGGGATGGTAACTCAGGCGCAGGCACACCTCCTTCCTTGGACTGAGGGGACCATCAGGACCATCCACCTGTAGCTTGCTTCTTCCCCAGGCTCCTGTTTCTTACCTGTGGGGCTGCCAAGAGCAAACCAGCTCCCTCCACTGCTGATCCCTTTCCTTGCCCTCCTCTGGGCAATGGCTATTCAGGCATCTGGAGCACATGAGTGGGCTGATCTTCCCAGGGAGCCGCATGCCTATGTTGCTCCTTCACCGCATCCCTCTGGGGTGGCTGTCCACATTCCACATCTCTCACACTGTCTCCAGTTCTCCCTCCTCTTCAGTCCAGTATCAACCGGTTGACTAGAACCAGGAAATGACCCTGACATGCCATGGATTTTCCACAGGCTCCCACAAAGCTCTACAGTGATCCTCCAAGGGTTTATAGGGTCTGCTCCCCATTTTCCAGTCTGTCTTTCCCCCTTCTTCCTTGACTGCTGCTAATACATCTCCCCCCCGACTCCTGCCAGACACTATCTTTTTTTACTTTTGAACACAAATGAAGGGGTTCTTTTGTGGAATTCCCTAGAACATCTGAGACCACAGACCATCAGGTCCAGGTCCCCGCTGAATTTCTGGCATAAGGCCATGTTGCATGGGCCCAGGTTCTGGTCCACTGAATTCTCCTGTGTTCCTTGCTTTTTGTTTAGGTGATGTATCACATATCTTCTTGATTTTAACATAATGTTTGGGGGCTGGAGCTTGAGAGTCAAGGGGCAGAGCAAAGATTTTTATTGTGAGTGGATTATTAGGAATGAGGACTTTAGTTATTTCCATTTACATTTGCGTGTTTATGTTGTGGGGACAGAGGCTGCTCTTTCCTTACCTCCCCTGTGATCGCTTGCAGAGAAGAAGAAAGCCGACATTGTGTTCCTGCTGGACGGCTCCATCAACTTCAGGAGGGACAGCTTCCAGGAAGTGCTTCGATTCGCATCAGAAATCGTGGACACTGTTTACGAAGAGGGTGACTCCATCCAAGTGGGGCTGGTCCAATACAACTCCGACCCCACGGACGAATTCTTCCTGAAGGACTTTTCCACCAAGAGGCAGATTATCGACGCCATCAACAAAGTGGTCTACAAAGGGGGCAGGCACGTCAACACGAGGGTGGGCCTAGAGCACCTGCGGGCAAACCACTTTGTGCCCGATGCCGGCAGCCGCCTGGATCAGAGGGTCCCTCAGATCGCCTTTGTGATCACGGGAGGCAAGTCCGTGGAGGATGCCCAGGACGTGAGCTTGGCGCTCACCCAGAAAGGCGTCAAAGTGTTTGCGGTGGGCGTGAGGAACATCGACTCGGAGGAGGTGGGAAAGATCGCGTCCAACAGTGCCACGGCGTTCCGCGTGGGGAACGTGCAGGAGCTGTCGGAGCTGAGCGAGCAAGTTTTGGAAACGCTGCATGATGCGATGCACGAGACCTTGTGCCCTGGCGTGAGCGACGTCTCCAGAGGTAGCGCCTTCCTCTGTGGGTTTTCCCTTCTTTCCTGTTGAAGTTGCGAGTGTCCTAGTGCTGGCTGGGCATTCAGTAAGCGTGTGGTTGCTCTGGGTGTTTAATTCTGTCTGTGTGGGTTGGGTGTTCACCAAACCACCATTGTAGGATGAAATTCTTGGAGAAGAGAAGAAGTCTCTCTTTTTGCCCTTAGGAGCTTAATTTTTTCCTCCTATTATTTAATCCTCCAAATAATTTAGATTTTGTTGTTGTTGTTAGGTGCCGTCGAGTCGGTATCCGACTCATAGCGACCATCTGTACAACAGGGGAACACTATTGTCAGTGCTTCTCTGCTATTCATAGGGTTTTCAATGGCAGGTTGATTTTTGGGAGGGGGTTGCCAGGTCCTTCTCCCAAGCCTACAGTATCTGGTGTTCCCAGGCGGTCTCCCATCCAGGTACTAACCAGGCCCGACCCTGCTTAATTTCTGAGATCTGATGGGATCGGATGCCACAGGGCTACAGCTGCAGGCAATTTAGATTTACTCATCTTTAATTGTGAAGATACATTGATGGCACCAAACATTTGAGATCAGATCATCTGTGTTCTACAGTGCTTTTAATTTAAAACACAAGTTTGAGATGTATTTAAACATCAACTGTATATTGTTTCTATTGTTAGGTGCTGTCAAGTCAGGTCCAACCCATAGTGACCCTATGTACAACAGATGAAACACTACCTAGCACTGTGCCATGTCCGGTACTATGTCAGTGCTTCTCTGACATTCCGAGGGTTTTCAATGGTTGATTGTTTTCTGGGGAGTGGGCTACCAGGTCCTTCTCCCAAGCCTACAGCACTTGATATTCCCAGGTGGTTTCCTGTCCATAACTGGGCCCTCCTCTGCTTAGTTTTTGAGGTCTGATGAGATTGGATGCCAGGGGGCTATGGCTGCAGACAACTGTACATTGCCATAGCAAAATTGACTAACCCTTCCAAAAGAGCAAATGTATATTAAAATGGCCCACAGCTTTGGTTACTAACAGCCACCCTCATTTCTGAAAGAGGCAGAACTAATTGCTTTGCAGAGATCAGACGTGGCAAATCTTTTTGCTCTTGAGCACAATATTAGGGTCTCGGTCTTGGGGCTGTGCTGGTATAAATAGAATTCTACTTCTCAGCCTCCCCTTACAGCTCATGGCCTACATTTCTCCTTTGCAGCCTGTAATCTGGATGTGATTCTGGGGTTTGATGGATCAAGAGATCAGAACGTGTTCGTGGCCCAGAAGGGCCTGGAGTCCAAGGTGGATGACATCTTGAGTAGAATCAGCCAGATGCAGAGGATCAGCTGTAGCGGTAGCCAGCTGCCCACCGTGCGGGTGTCCGTGGTGGCCAACACCCCCTCTGGGCCAGTGGAGGCCTTTGACTTTGCTGAGTACCAGCCAGAGCTGTTCGAGAAATTCCAGAGCATGCGCAGCCAGCACCCGTACGTCCTCAACGCCGACACGCTGAAGCTCTATCAGAACAAGTTCAGACAGTCCTCGCCGGACAGCGTGAAGGTGAGCAGGCTGACTCCGACGTCTCAGGTAGCTTCTAGGGTTCCTCTAGAGAGAGGGGTTCCTGGGTGTCTGGAAGCCCTGCCCCAGGTCATTCCCACAGACACAGCGCACCTGGGATGGGTGTGGGAGTGCCACGCAGAAGGAGGCATCCCTCACTCAGCACCTGATTGTCTTTCTTTTTTTTTTTTTTTTCCCAGTAGGGGGGTTGAACCCAGGGCCTCATGCCTGCATGCTGTGCAAGTGCTGGACCACTGAGCTGCACCCTCAGCCCATTTTTTTCTTTTAACTTTTTTTACTTTTTTAAACAATTGAGACAGGGTCTTGCTAAGTTTCGCAGACTGTTTCTGGTCTCAAATTTGTGATCCTCCTGCCTCTGCCTCCCCAGCCGCTGGGATTACAGGTGTGCACCACTGTGCCCAGCTAGTACTTGATTATCTTTCACGAGGACCCTTTTTCTCATCTTGCTGGCTTGACCTAAACTCTAAGAAATTCCCTGGATATTAGTAATTAAGCTTGAAAGAATAGAACTTGTGAATAATTCTTGTTTAATTATAGTCCTACCAATTAAATCAGATATGCTGTCTGCTTGCATTTCCCTCTCTCCCTCTGCCTCTGTCTTCCTTGCTGTCTATGCACACGCACACACACGCACACACACACGATGCACGCACACACTGTGTTAGTTTGCTAAGGCTGCTGTGACAAAGTACGGGAGACGCGGTGGTTTCGGCGACAGGAATCTATTTACTCAACATGCTGGAGGCTGGAAGTCGGAAATCAAGATGCCGAAAGCTGGGTGCCAGGGTGCAGAACTGTAATCCCACTGACTCAGGAGGCTGAGGCTGGAGGATCACGAGTGTGAGGCCAAAGGCAGCCTGCACAATGTAGTGAGGCCCTGAGTCAGAAATAAGACGTACTCTGGAGTGGCCCAGTGTGGCAGCCTTCATCAACACACCCCTGTCGGTTGTCCCTGTGGCAGAGAAATCATGGGCTTTTATTCCCTGATGTTTGAATTTTGGGGAAGAGGCAGAGAGAGCTGTAAATGCCAGGTGATTTGATCTTTGGAGGAAGAGTGAGGTTTGCCTACTTTGCTGAGATAACACAAGCCAGGAAGGCAATTGAACTCTGGTTTACTTCTCAAAAAAACCACATAAAAATATAAATAAAAGAGGGACTGGGGGTGCAGCTCAGTGGTGGAGTACACGGAGCGTGCAGGAGGCCCTGGGCTCAACCCCAAGTCTGGGGGCAGAGTTCTGGCCAGCCTGGCTTCCTGTGAGGCCTCTGTCCTTGGCTGCTAATGGAGCCTTCTTCCGGTGCCTCCGGGGATCTTCATGCTGGGAGCCTCTGTGACTTCCTGTCTTCTTGTAAGGACACCAGTCAGACCTCATGCGACTTCACTGCCTCTTTAAAGACCCTACCCAAGGGCAGTCACGTACTGAGGTGTTAGGAGTGGGTCTGCAACATGTGAGTGTCAGGGGGAATGCGCTTCAGCCACAGATGTGCACACGTGTTGTGTACGCATGCACGCGTGCACACACAATCTTCAGAAACCACATCTCATAAATACGCTGTTGTTGTTAGGTGCCGTAGAATTGGTATCCGACTCATGGCGACCCTACATACAACAGGCGAAACACCATTGGCAGTGCTTCTCTGCTGTTCATAGGGTTTTCAATGGCTGATTGATTTTTGGGAGTGGGTTGCCGGGTCTGTCTCCTAAGCCTACAGCACCTGGTGTTCCTAGGCGGTCTCCCATCCAAGGACTAACCAGGCCCGACCCTGCTTAGCTTCTGAGATTTGACGGGATTGGAAGCCACAGGGCTATGGCTGCAGGCTCTCATAAATATACGAATAAGATAAACTTTTATTATTGCCATTATTGCGTTTTTATAAATATACCAAACACTAACATATCCCCCTTTATCTTGCACCTCCTTTACTGCACAGCCTCCCCCACCTTGGCTTTCAGTTTCCTCCGCTGTAATGCGAGCAGCATGAGCTGGCCGACGACATCTCGGATGGGCCTTGACGCCTCTTTTGCTTGCAGGTGGTCATTCACTTCACTGACGGGGTGGACGGAGATCTGGCTGACTTACACCGGGCATCCGAGGAGCTCCGCCAAGGAGGTAGATTCGGGGCTCCCTGGAGATGAGAAGGACGCACAGGCGAGGCGGAGAGCAAGCTCTCAGCGATGGGGTCCTAGGAGGGTGCTTTCTGTTGGGGGCTCCTTCTCAGCACGTTGGCCCTTCATTGCCTGCTTGAGGCTGTGGGATGAGGCGAAGGAGCATCCTGCTGAGCCACAGACAGCTTTATTACCAAGTGCCGGTCCCGCAGGTTGGAAGATCCATTCAGGAGGTAGAAGACTTAGAATGCATGATGCTTATGTGAAAGAATGGAAGCACTGGTTCATTTAACGACACTCGGTACCTAGGAGTTAATGCACTAGCAAAAGAGGTTGCTGAGCTTTCAGTTTGTAGCTATTACAGCTCAAAAACACAGTATTTAAGTTTATATACATGTAACTGGCCCCCAAATAGCTGGGATTTAGCTCAGTTGGTAGAGTGCTGCGCTGCAGTCTCTGAGGTCCCAAGTTTAATTCCCAGCACTGCCAAAATGGGAGAAGGACCTGGCTATCCAGTCCCAAGGCAATCCCAAAACAGTCTGCCATTGAAAACCCTATGAGGGTCGCTATGAGTCGGATACCGACTTGACGGCACCTAACAACAACAACAACAACAAGCCCCAAATAAATAATGTAAGCATACTCAGCAAATGTAAGGTGGCTGGATAAACAACCGTGCCTGTTGGCAGATGTGCATCTGCTTTGGAGGTTGGTAGCGCTGACTATCAAAAAGTAGATACCAACACCAAAGGTTTAAGAAGAATTTATGGGTGCACAATTTATCATAAGAATGTTCTGTTTATTAGCTTGTTTTTCCAAGCAGTTGAGATGTGACTACTGTTACCTGATTTTTGTTGTTCTTGTTGTTAAGTATCCGACTCATAGCAACCCTCATAGGGTTTTCAATGGCTGACTGTTTCGGGATTGCCTTGGGAGTGGGTTGCCAGGTCCTTCTCCCATTTTTGTGTTGCTGGGAATGGAACTCAGGACCTCAGAGACTGCAGTGCAGCGCTCTACCAACTGAGCTAAATCCCAGCCCGTTACCTGATTTAGAGGGTATTAATACCTCAGTTCTTCCCTAGCACACTCCTGTATGGAGGACCAGCGTTTAGAAACTTACGTGTGACATGCTTCATGAAAGTCACTTCCTGTGTTTATAGTCATTGGTTTAGTTAGCCACATATTAGAAACAATTATTGAGAGGAGTCCAAAATTTTCACTATCTCAACGCTTCAGAGCAGCTAATTAGTTTGATCCAATATGTTTAGGTTAAAACCAAATTTTATGCTGAAGTCTTCACAAAAGGAAGATGGGGATGTTGCTCGGTGTGAGGTGTGCGCTGAGCATGCAGGAGGCCCTGGGCTCAAGCCCCCGTGCACACACAAAGCAAAGATGAATCAGAAGTCAGGGAAAGGGACGTCACGGCCCTCACAGGCCTAGGTGGGCCATAGCAAACCTGTCTTTCCTCACAGGTGTCCAAGCCTTTATCCTGGTGGGCCTTGAACAAGTACCAAACTTGGAGCGGCTGACGCACCTGGAGTTCGGGCGCGGGTTCATGTACGACAGGCCTTTGAGGCTTAACTTGCTGGACTTAGATTATGAACTAGCAGAGCAGCTTGTAAGTGTTTTGCCCTCCTCCTCTTCCTCCCCCTCCTCCTCCTCCACTTCCTCCTCCTCTACTTCCCCCTCCTCCTCCTCCACTTCCTCCTTCTCTACTTCCTCCTCCTCCATTTCCTCCTCCTCCTCTACTTCCTCCTCCTCCACTTCCTCCTCCTCCCCCTCCTCCTCCTCCTCCTCCTCCTCCTCTTCTTCTTCTTCTTCTTCTTCTTCTTCTTCTTCTTCTTCTTCTTCTTCTTCTTCTTCTTCTTCTTCTCCTTCTTCTTCTTTCCTCTTCTTTTTCTTTTGAGGTACTTGGGGGTTGAACCCAGGGCCTCACACATACTTTGCAAGTGCTCTACCACTGGGCTGCACCCCCAGTCCATTTGTTATTATTATTTTTTTAAAATTTTGAGACAGGGTCCCCCTAAGTTACACAGGCTGCTTCTGGCATTGAACTCGAGATCCTCCTGCCTCAGCCTGCCAAGTCACTGGGATTAGAGGCGTGTACCACAGCTGCTCCGCTGGGCTTTCGTTTGTTTGTTTTGTTTTGTGTTTTTAAATATTTTCACATGCAAGCTAATTTTGATACCACTTTTAGCATCCAAGACAATGACACCAGGTATGGCCTGGTGAATGGGGCAGAAGGGTGGGTAATTTAATTAATTTAATTCATCTGAGACCTCCCTTATTGTCAGACAGTGTGTGAGTTCTGGAAATGGAGCTGGCACGTAGCTGGAAAACAGCAAGCTGGAAATGGGTCTGCAGGCTCACTGATGCTGTGCCCTTAAGATTTCCTCTGCTTGCTTTTATTGTTAGGTGCCGTCGAGTTGGGTCCAACTCACAGCGACCCTATGTACAGAATGCAACACTCCCTGACATTGTGCCATGCCCAACACTATGTTAGTGCTTCTCCGCTATTCATAGGGTTTTCGATGGCTGATTGTTTAGGAAGGGGCTGCCAAGCCCTTCTCTCAGTTTTATGGTGCTGGGGATCGAACTCAGGACTTCAGAGAGCACAGAGCAGCACTCTACTGACTGAGCAAAACCCCAGCCCCTTGTTTCCTTTAGCAGCAGCTAAATCTTTTACCCTCTTTTCGTTCATACGATGGCTGGGAACACAAAACCTTGAGTCTGATCATCCCCAGAGAAGACGCAGTGTCGATGGTATCCGAACGTTTCCAGGATGGAAACCAAAACATGGAGGGAAAGAAAGACCAGGACCTTTCAGATGGAAGGGTGCTTGATGACTCTCCTCTGGATCCCTTGGCACAAAAGGCACCTCACCTGCCCTGTCCAGCCTCTCTCAGTGGGAGGAGTTACCTCCTGGGGGTGAGGGGTGATGGGCACAGGAGGTGCCAGGGAGTGGTGGCCTCAGAGCTTCTTTGGTGTTGGCAATAGTGGACTAAGGGATGGACTGAGTCTGCCCTTCCTTCCCTCTTGCCTTCTCCCAGGGCTGGAATAGGGTTTTGTTGTTGTTTTATTTTTTTTTTTAGTTGGGTGGAAGGAGGTTGAGTCAGTTGATGAGTCCGTGACATGGCAGAAAGCGAAAGTTCTAGGAAGCCCCTTGCAAGAAAAGGCAGAAGGTCACCGTTAGTTCAGTGGACACGAACGGGTTTGGGATGTGCCCTTTGCCACATAAGGCCAGGGGTTGGGCTGGGCAGGGACGCTGAAGCAGCAGGTGGTGTGAGTGACGCTGGTGATCTGGAGTTGGGCGCTGGCGGCTGGGAAGGAGGGGCCTTGTGCTGCTCAGCGCAGCTGTTCTGCCATCTCCTCCAGCCTGGTGCTGTTCCCCTTGACTGGGACCCTGCCTCTGAGGTGGGCATGCCACGGGGCTCCAGTGTGGAGCCATCTTCAGTCCTGGCCAGCTGCCGTTTGTTTTTTAGGTTCTGCATTTGGCGCTTAGACATATGGAAGTTACACTTAACATCTGATACTCGAGTGCCTGTGTTGGAAATGTCTAGAAATAGAGCCTAGTCCACGAGGGAAGGGCGGGGCAGAGTTACTGTGTTTTGCTTGCTCTGTTCTCTTCCACTGATGACGTCCCAGCGCACCCCAACTGCCGAGAGCAGCCCCTCAGCCTGGGCTGGTCTTGGCGACAATGACCTCCTCTCACACTGGGAGACCCAGGAGCAGCAGAGGCGATGGCAGCAGTGCGTGGATGACCCTCCTGCTGGGCGTGTCTTGAGGTCTGACCCTGTTCCTTCCATTTTGGTAGGACAACATTGCCGAGAAGGCTTGCTGTGGGGTCCCCTGCAAGTGCTCTGGAGAACGGGGAGACCGAGGGCCCATTGGCAGCATCGGGCCAAAGGTAGGGTGCCAGCTATCTCCCCTCATGCCTGGGGTCATGCATTGAGGCCCCATTTGATGTTGACCTGTGGCTTCACTCATGGCGTGGCCTGGCGGTGGGGGAGGGAGAAGTATGCTTCTCTGTGGTGGGACAGGGGCTCCAGGGTGCAGAGCTGTGGGCTGAGCTGCCAGGGCATACCCGCTGGACATGCTGCAGAAGGGCCACGCCCACTGGACATGGTACAGAGAGGCCATGTCCACTGGACACCGTGCAGAGGGGCCACGCATCTGTCACGTTCTCTTCCACAGGATGAGAGGATCTGATCCTTAACAGAGGGGCTCTTTACTTCATAAAGCCATGTTAAAACCAGTAGGCAGCACCAGCTGGCCTCGCCATACTGGGTAGCCTGTCTCCTCAGCATTGGTCTCTGGAGGGGTAGAAACCAATAGGCTTTCTCAGTAAGGCAAAAGCCTGAAAGATCCTGTTGGAAAGAATAACTACACCGAAGTAGTAACTGAAGGCTGTGCGGTGCTCTGCAGTGCCTAAAGCCATGCTCTTTTAGCACCGCTCTGCCACATGAATGGGGACTGTAGTGATGCCTCATCCCGAGCAAAGATCAACAGGCTTTAATGCGGCAACTTTGTTTCAGGGTATTGCGGGAGAAGACGGCTATCGCGGTTATCCGGGTGACGAGGGTGGACCTGTAAGTAGACGTCCCCTTATTCCCTACGCTCTTACCTCCCTCCTGCTCCTCACATGCCGCAGCTGAGTTGCGGGGTTCAGCAACCTGTTCCGTCGCTCATGGCTTTCTCATTAGGGGAGAAATTCTTTTGTAACCGCCTCAACTTTCCTCAGAGTTGGACAGGGCGGATGAGAGTGCGATGGTCCGAGCGTGACAAATGTGAGCACAGAGTGCCGGAGTTACGCTCCATCTGTCTCAGGGCACTGGGTTCACCGAGACGGAGGGTCACTGGCTGTGGTGGACCCCGTGCCTACTAGATTCAGATGGTCACCCTCCTTGGGGAAGTCTTCAGAGGACCACCGCTGAATCAGCTACCAATGTCAGAAGGCCCAAGAGGGAGAGAGGGACAGACACTGTAGCAGGGCTAGGACGGAGTCCAGTCCTGGGCAGGGGGAGTGGGTGAGATGGCCAGGTCTGCCGCCTAGATGCTGAGTGTCAGGCTGAGCCTGGCCGCACCCACTGCTGGACCACGGGCCAGCAGAGGAGAGAGGAAGCCTAGGGACCCCCTCGGGGCCCAGCACCCACCCACCGTCAGCCCCTTCCCGGAGGTGCAAAGGCATAGAGGGTCACGGTGCAGGTAGCCTGGTCACACTGAAGTCCACTGTAGGTGGTGTCTGTTCTCAATGAGGCCAACCCCACCAAGACCCGGGACTCGGAGCCCCCGCTTGCAAAATGCCTTTGTTTCCCCAACAGGGTGAGCGAGGTCCACCTGGCGTGAATGGCACTCAAGGTTTCCAGGGCTGCCCAGGCCAG
The DNA here is from genome assembly GCA_007922755.1 of Pedetes capensis. NCBI lineage: Eukaryota > Metazoa > Chordata > Mammalia > Rodentia > Pedetidae > Pedetes > Pedetes capensis. Next base: position 67,787 of record VMDO01008052.1, on the reverse strand, counting down.
AGGGGCATCAAGGTACAGTGTGGGATCCAGGGTTTGAGAGCATTGCATGCAGGTATGACATGCGGTCCTCCAGGGGCCCTGGGAGGGGGGCTGCCCACGTGGGCTTCTTGGTTCTCAGCATCCTGTGCCCGGAGCCTCTTATCTGGGCCATGTGGCCCCCAGGCTGGGGCTGGGAGGGAGCCCGGGGTGGGGAAATAGTTTCCTATGGAAACAAGAGGCAGCCAGGAGACAGTCACGAGGGCGCGGCAGGGAGGCCGGGGCAGGGAGAGTGCGAAAGAGGGGCCGGAGGGTTCCGGGGCTGGTGCCCATTCTCCTCCTGGCTGAGGCTCGGGCAGGTGCACAAGGGGAGGGCTGTGGAGCAGGTGCTGGCCTTTGGAGCCATCCCTGGGTTTGGGATTGCCCCTCCTGCCCCGGGGGCCAAGACCACCCAAGTGCTCAGATCCAGGCTTGGAGAGGAAGCCAAGGAGATGAATCTCACCTAAAAGTGGCTTTGTAGATGCTGGGGCACTCCAAGGGGATGGGAGGGCATTCCTTGGCCTGTTCGCCTTGGGAAGAACTGAGGTGTGCCCCGTCCTCTTTCCTCCCAGGGCTCCAGAGGATTCCCAGGAGAGAAGGTATTTACGCTCGCTTCTGCCTTTTAAGCTGACAGCTCCCCCAGTTTGCCCCATGTCTCCCTTCTCCAGAACCGCTTCTTGCACTCACCTGTCTGCCTCACTCTCCTCAGGGTGAACTGGGAGAGATCGGGCTGGACGGTCTCGACGGTGAAGACGTGAGTGATTCTCCCTCTTCCGTCCGTGCTGCTTCTGTTCCCAATGACACCAGCAACTAACAGCCCGGTTTGTGGGCGCAGCTGTGCCCAGTGTGACCTCTTCTCACTGTCTTTGCAGGGGGACAAGGGGCTGCCCGGTTCTTCGGGAGAGAAGGGGAGTCCCGGGAGAAGGGTGAGTGTGCCGGCGTGCGCTGCCCCAGGGGGAGGGCGAGGACTCCTCTGGGGACAAGTGGTTTTCCTCATTCACGTGTGGAACCACCACCTCCCTGGCCTCTCATAGGTGTGACCTTGGTGTCCCCTTGGTCCCCAGCTCTGACACACGACACTGCATATTCTGGTGTTGTTGTTGTTAGGTGCTGTCGAGTCGTGTCCGACTCATAGCAACCCTCATAGGGTTTTCAATGGCAGATTGTTTCGGGATTGCCTTGGAAGTAGATCGCCACGTCCTTCTCCCATTTTGTGTAGAGAACACATTTCCGAGGCCAAGACCTTAGTTTGTTTGGTTATAAATAACCCCCCCCTCGCCTGGCACTGAGTGGATCCCTAATAAATATTCTCGGATTGGCCGAACAAATCAGAAATGTTTGGGAGTGATTTTTACCTTCATGGCGCGTGTGTACATGGTTCTACTAAAGATTTATGAACTGAAGAATGGGATTGTTTTGGGGGGAGACAAAGGTTTGATGAGCAAGCCTAGAGATCTGATGTATAACATGAGGACGATAGTTAATCAAATGGTATTGTTTTAAGGGTTAAGTTAAAAGTAGGAAGATTTCAGCTGCTCTTGTCACAAAAATAAAGTGGCTGTGTGAGAGGACAAGGGTGCTGGTTTGCTTTACCGTAGTTAGAGTTTAGCCATCCGTACGAATCTCATAGCACCGTGCTGAGAATCTCAAATATTCACAGTAAAATCTAGCAGAAACCTGGAAGCATGGGGTTTTTAGCCTACACTGTGTTTCTTCTAGGGTGACAAAGGACCTAAAGGAGAAAAAGGCGAGAGAGGAGACGTTGGAATTCGAGGTGACCCGGTAGGAGGATCTCCTTATCAGTGACTTTGGACCCGAGCCTAGTGGGGAGGCGGTGGGAGGGGAAGATGGAAGGAGGGATTTTACTCTTGAAGTTGCTTTAGAACGTGCTGGTAAAAGCGTGCGTGTCCTTGGCTTATTCTTTTGGGGCTGCGGGAGACGTCTGTTCTCCAGCTATAAAGACAAGCATTTGCAAGTCCTGTCAGAGGTGTGGGAGGAAGACCCGCCAGGCTTTCCTGAAGGGCACTGCAAATTTGCTTCGGGAAAGGGTACCATTTGCGGCTTTCATCATTTCACAGCTTTGTAATCCCTTGAAGCAAGTGGCCATCCCCAGCCTGGCCTCTTCTCCAGGCCACCTGCCTCTGTGGCCAAGGATGGCAAGAGATAGCCTGTGGCGGTCACCTCTATGGGGAAGGACACTGGCCGCCCTGTGGGGCTGGTTTGGCGACCACATGGCTGGGCTCTGAGGCGTGCATGGATGTGGCCTGAAGGACTGTCCTTTGGCGCCTTGCACTCCCGCTGTCACCAATATTTTCCGGATCATTGATTCCAGCAGCAATGGCTCTCCTTGAACACGGGGCTCATTCCCTGACCCATATTGTTTTCAGGGTGACTCAGGACGGGACAGCCAGCAGCGAGGACCCAAAGGAGAGGCTGGTGACATCGGCCCTATGGTACGGGAGCTCCACATTCATAGACTTTCCCTGTGCGCAGGCCAAAGAAGGGGCTGGGATTTAGCTCAGTTTGTAGAGTGCTGTGCTGCAGTCTCTGAGGTCCCGAGTTCAATTCCCAGCGCCACAAAAATGGGAGAAGGACTTGACAATCCTCTCCCAAGGCAATCCCAAAACAGTCAGCCACTGAAAACCCTATGAGAGTCACTATGAGTCGGATACTGACTCGATGGCACCTAACAACAACAGGCCAAAGAAACAACGCTTACGTGGCCCCTCAGCAGCTGCAGGGGCCATGAAGGTGGCCTCTGATGCCAGAGACCAGTGTGAGATCCACAGCAGCAGCCCACGAGGCTGGCACAGGCGTGCCTGGTGCCATGCCCCAGGGAACCAAAGCAGCCCTCACCAGGCAGGGCCGCTTCTCAGCAGAATTCGTGCCTCTAAGATATGGATCAATGGGCTTAAACATAAATAAGATCGTTTGCCTGGCACAGAATCGGCAAGTGTTTCGATCTGCTGTACATAGGGTCACTACGAGTCGGACTTGACTCGACAGCACCTAACAACAACAACAACAACAAGATATCGATGGAAAATACTGGTTAAACCAAAGACTGGAGGAAGAGGGGACGCACCTGAATCTAAGGCATCTCCCGAGGGCGCAGAGACTCCCGGTCCTCCTGCAGATGGGCCCTTCCCCAGAGTAATGATGTCTTCTCCCTAGATAAGAATCTCACGCCAGCTTCTTTCCCTACCCTAGGGTCTCCCAGGGAGAGACGGTTTACCTGGAGGGCCAGGAGAAACTGGGAAAGATGTGAGTACCTTAGGGGTGTGGAGGGCCCTGGGGGGACGCTTGGCAGGCAGCACGTGAAGAGTACTGCCTGGCACATAGCTACTTGGCAGCTCTTTACGGAGGGAATCAAAGGGATTTGTGAAAGCAGTTTTTATGCTGCTCTAACAGAATGCTAGCAGGCTGGGTAATATATAATAAATAGACATTTTTGTTGTTGTTGTTTGTGTTTTGCTTTTTTTTTTTTTTTTAACGTGGTAGAGGGGCTGGAATTCAGGGCCTTTTGCATGCCTAGAAACTGTTCTACCACTGAGCTATACCCGCAGTCTACTTATTTGGCTCACAGCTCTGAGGTTGGGAGGTCCGAGACCTACAGGTATCCAGTGAGGGCCCTCATGCTGTGTCCTCTCATGGCAGAAGGCAGAAGGGCAAGATGTGGCTTGTTACTTAAATCTTGCTGCTTGCATGCATTTTTCATTCTTCTAATTTACTCAGTGTTCCATCTCTCCTCCCTCCCCCAGGTCTCTATCTTTCCTCTCTAAAAATCATACCAAACGGACACTTCTAAAAATAGTTCTGCCGCTATAGTTTTCAAGTATTTGGTCAGGTCTTCACGCACTAAATCTTTAAAAAAAATCCCATCAGAAAGGCTAATGCTGGGGGAGCGAGAGCATGAGTGGCACAGGCGTAGGGCTGTGCACTTGTTTTTATAATCGCTTGTTTTCTATGCTGTTGTCAGCCAAACAGAATGTGCAGAATGTTCTAGCCCATCCTGTCCTGCACCTGCTTCTTCAAGGCATTTTGGGAATGTGGGGGTGCTGCCTCGCTCCTTGTGTGCCTAATCTTGCTGTCGTGTTGAAGAAATGCTGACGCCAAACTGATATAAATAATCCTTGTGTAGCCATTTGGCTGGGATTTAGCTCAGTTGGTAGAGCGCTGCTCTACAGTCTCTGAGGTCCCCAGTTCGATTCCCAGCACTGCAAAATGGGAAAAGGACGTGGCAGCCCATTCCCAAGGCAATCCTGAAACAGTCAGCTGTTGAAAACCCTATGAGGGTCTCTATGAGTCGGATTTGATTCTACGGCACCTAACAACAACAACAACAACTTGAAGCCATTTGGAAGCTTCCGGGTCCCAGGGCTTTTGTAGCTGGGAGGAGAAGGTCCCTGCAAGGGGAGCAGTGGCCTGGAGGGTGTGACCCTCAGTGGGAGTTGAGGAAGCTTGCAGGTGCCTAGGCCAGGTCTCTGTTCAGAAATGAACAGAGCAGAGCTGGGCATGGTGGTGCACGTCTGTAATCCCAGTGGCTTGGGAGGCGGAGCCAGGAGGATTGCAAGTTCGAGACCAGAGGAAGTCTATGTAACTTAGCAAGACCCTGTCTCAGGAAGTAAGGAAAAAAAATAAAAGGGCTGGGGGTGCAGCTCAGTGGTCCAGCACTTGCAAAGCATGCAGGCGTGAGGCCCCGGGATCAACCCCCATTACCACAAAAAAAAAAAAAAAAAAAAAAAGAAATGAACAGAACAGGAAGCTGAACATGGGTGATAGACAGCTGAGAGGGGGCCCAGCCATCTTCTGAACCACAGCAGCATGTTCAGGCCCCAGGAGCTGAGCAGCAGAGGGAGTGCGCCAGGCAAGGGGCTTTGCAGAGCCCTGGTTCCTCTGCGACCAGACGGCTGACTGAGGGCTTCATTGTGCCTCTGAAATTCATAGGCGAGCAAATGTGAAAGTCTTACCTGGAGAGGTTTGAGCGTGATTGTGGAAAATGCCCCCAAGCTACACAATGCAAAAGCAATATGGAGATACACAACCATTGCTGCCGCAGGCGATTACAACTCAGTGCGCTCGCAGAGACAAAACTTGGCTTGGCGAGTGACTTAAAGTGTAGCGGGGCATGCAATTGGTGTCAATACTGTGCATGAGGTAGAAACCAGGGCTTGGATTCTATTACAGTCAAAGGCTCTTAGAGTCCCAGTTCAGGGGCTCATTAAATGGGATTGTGGGGTACAGCAGGGTGAAGGCTGGCTCAGAGGTCTCCTGTCCTTCCCCCAAGAACCCCCGTGTCAAACTGAGGCCAAGAGGCATTGTGTCCCCCCCTAGAATGACTCAGCTCCCCCTCTGGGCCTCAGCAGCTGCCACTGGCCTGGGAGTCACTGAGCACTGGTGGACTCTGGGGAACTCCCGGGTGGCCCTGAGGAGGGGCTGGGCCAGATTGTTACTCTGTGCAGGAGAGGAGCCCTCCCCCCCCCCCCCCCCCGCCATATTTATCAGAGGAGAAGAGCCAAGGCCCTCATTGACGCCCCTGGCACTAGAGCGAATGATGCCACAGTGTCACTGCCGAAGCCCTGGGCTGGTCCTGTGGGAGCAGAGAATGTGGGTGCTGGGTCAGTCAGCAGGTAGACCAAGCCTGTGACAGAGCCGGTGAACCCACGCTCTGGGATAGCAGCCCCCACCCTTGCAAAGACACGGCAGGGCGCCCAGGGGCTCCCACCCACACCTCTCCACCCCGCAGGACGGTCACGAGGCGGGAATTGATGGGGTACTTCTGCAGTGAGGTCACTCTGCCGGGTCCAGAGATGCCACCAAGCTGCTTTTAGGTTTCCGTAGGTGCACACGGGCTGCTTTGCTTGGCCGGGTGCGCGTTGTGTTTGGCCAGGGAGATCTGGAGAACCCAGGGCTCCCTGTGCCATGATGAACGTGTTTCCTGACCAGTCGCTGCAGTTAGGAAAATAGGCAGGGGGGGCGTTCCCCTGCCACGTGCCCCGCGTGACACTGACCTGGATTATGCAGCCAGAAGAGGTCATTATTTTACTTGGCGGGGCTGAAGTCATTCTTGGAGCTTCCACTGGCATGGAGGGGAAACTTCTGCAAGTCGGGGAGGAAGGGAGCACTCGATGCCCACAGTGCCCCTGCCCTCTGGTTAAGGCTCAGAGCACCCCCAGCTCCGTGCCAGCGTCCTCATCTCCCCTCACGCTGTGTGACTTCTTCCACAGGGTGGCTTTGGCCGAAGGGGACCTGCGGGCGCAAAGGTGAGCCCACGGTCACTCGCCCTGCTCTCAGGAGATGCCGGGGCGCAGTGAGACTGGAGGAGAAGCCATTCCTCAGGCTGCTGTGGCTCAAGCTCCGAGAGCCACTGCCCTCATTTCCACCACCGCCTCAAACTCAGCCCCTTCTGCACAGTCTCTGAAATGATTCCCAGGGGGACAAAAAGAAGGGGAAAGGGCGGAGCGAGGGGTGTCCCGTCAGCTGTCTTCCATAAGGCGCCCACTTACCTGGCCCCCTCACCTGTGCCAGACAGGTTTAGGTCTGAAATGCCCTTATTTCACAGAGCTGTCTGGAGGAATGGGGGGTGGGGGGTGGGGCAAGAGCGAGAAGCCATTGTGAAGGCTCTGCGAGCCGGCTGCCCTGTGTGCTATGTCTTGCCTGGGGTCCCTGTGCCTGTTGTCTGTGCCCAGGGGGAGCTGCATTTGCCCTGCCCTTTGTCCAGGCCAGATCTGGCTGTAGAATAAGAGCTGCCCTTGCCGTGAACCCTCCTGACTCCTCTGTGCATTTTCTCTTGTCTCCAAGGGCAACCGTGGTGGTCCAGGCCAGCCGGGCTTCGAAGGAGAGCCGGGCACCAGAGGCTCACAGGTCAGCACCCACTGAGTGACTGCATGCCTGCTGACCTTTCCCTAGATGCCCTCGTATTTTATTTTATTTTATTTTATTTTAAATTGAGTCAACATTCACATAACACAAAATCAACCCTTTGAACTGAACGATTATGGGGCGTGTAGTATATTCACTGGGAGAAGGACCTGGCAATCCACTCCCAAGGCAATCCCGAAATAGTCAGCCATTGAAAACCCTATGAGGGTCTCTATGAGTTGGACACTGACTCGATGGCACCTAACAACAACAACAACAAGTATATTCACTGCCTGCAGCCGTAGCCCTGTAGCCTCTGATCCCGTCAGATCTCGGAAGCTAAGCAGGGTCAGGCCTGGTTAGTCCTTGGATGGGAGACCGCCTGGGAACACCAGATACTGAAGGCTTGGGAGACGGACCCGGCAACCTGCCCCCAAAAATCAATCTGCCATTGAAAACCCTATGAAGAGCAGAGAAACACTGACAATAGTGTTTCACCTGTTGTATGTGGGGTCTCTATGAGTCAGATACCGACTTGACTGCACCTAACAACAGTAACAAGTATATTCACAATGCTGTACAATGATTTTGAAACATTCTAATTAACCCTAAAGGGGATTGTACGCAGTGACTCCTCTCCATCCAGGCTGCTGGCCACTACAAACCTTTCTGTCTCTACGGGTTTGCCTATCTGGGCTTTTCTTATAATGGAGTCATTTAATAGGTGGTTTTTTTTGCGTGTTCAGCTTCTTTCACTTGGTGTAATTTTTTGAGGTTCAGCTTGTCATAGCACATGTCAGAATGTCATTCCTTTAGTGGTTGAATAGCTGGGATTTAACTCAGTTGGTGGAGTGCCGCTTTGCATTCTCTGAGGTCCAGAGTTTGATTCCCAGCATTCCCAAAATGGGAGAAGGACCTGTCAATCCACTTCCGAGGCAATCCCAAAACAGTCAGCCATTGAAAACCCCATGAAGGTCATTATGAGTCGGACAGGACTCGATGTCACTAACAGCAACAGTGGCTGAATAATATTACACTGTGTGGACACAGCATAACTTACCATCCCAGGCATTTGAACTGTCTTCACCTTTGTTGTTGTTATTGTTAGGTGCCGTCAACTCGGTATCTGACTCATAGCGACCCTCATAGGGTTTTCAATGGCCGACTGTTTTGGGATTGACTTGGGAGTGGATTGCCAGGTCTTTCTCCCATTTTTTGTGGTGCTGGGAATTGAACTCGGGATCTCAGACACTGCAGCGCAGCACTCTACCCACTGAGCTAAATCCCAGCCCATCTCCACCTTTAGGTTTCTGTGAATAGAATTAATTTGGGGGACTCTCATGAGGGGTCAGCTCAACAGCACTCACTGTAACCGTGACTCTTACCATAACCCTGCCCTCTATTCTGCAGGGCCCACCAGGCCCCGTTGGTCCTCCAGGCCTGACTGGGGAACAAGGCATCTCCGGAGCTCGGGTAAGTCCTTCTCTGTCTGAGCCTGCTCTTAGCTAACCATGTAGCACAGGGCCTCGCAGGCCAAGACTCTCCTGGATGTATAATAGGCAGACCTGCTCCTTCCCCTGACTTTTGGGCACTACTGACCCCCTGAGCCAACCTTGGTTCTCACAATAGCTGGCTACTTCACCCCAAGGGCATAAGACACCCCAGTTCCCAGGGCTCTCGTGGCTTCTAAGTCCCAGTGTTCCTCCTTGCAAATTGGAGACCTCAGGGCGGTAAGCAAGAGAAGGGTGCGCCTTGTCTCAGAAGTCCCAGGAGAAGGCTGTGTAAAATCTAATTTAGCTACCAACGTTCTTAGGTTATGTGAAGTGGGCTTCCCATCGGCCTTCTAGACACAGCCCCTTCTGACCAGAGAGCCCCTGAGTTTTTATAAGGAGCTCCTCATCCTCACGTTCAACATAGGATGTCTTCCTTAGACATGCTGTCACTTCAGACATCAGTGTACACCTCAGCTGTTGGCTGTGACAGAGATGTGTCGCTATTGTTGGGCTGGGACCCGTTGCCAGGGATCTATTTAGCGATTCTGGCTTCATTTGTCATAGTGAGGGACACTTCCGGTCGCTTGTTAGAGAAAATCACGATGACTAGTGAACTGGTGGAGCTGGGATTTAGCTCAGTTGGTAGAGCACTGCGCTACAGTCCCTGAGGTCCTGAGTTCGATTCCCAGCACCACAAAAATGGGAGAAGGACATGGCAATCCACTCCCAAGGCAATCCCGAAACAGTCAGCCATTGAAAACCCTATGAGGGTGGCTATGAGTCGGACACGACTCGACTGCACCTAACAACAACTACAACAAGTGAACTGGTAGTGAATGGGGCTGTTGCTACGTAAATGCGCAAAAGCGTCTCCTAGTGAAGCTGGCAGGAACCTTGCAAAGCTGTCGATTTCTTGGAAAGTGTTGGGCTAGCTTGTGAGCTGAGAAACACCTACTCTTAGTTTCTGCATTTCGGTTCCATTTGTTTAATTTCTAATTGACCGAGAACTTAAGATGCCGTAGCTGCAAAGCTATTGGGATAGTTAACAAATAGCTCCAGCAACGTGTATCAGTTGATGCTTTCCCACCATGCATTTTCCAGACATTTCCCTGAAATAGCCGGGCAGGCTGCATTCTTCAGAGTCACTTTCATTCCTTGGTTTATTCATTCACCCAGTAAGCATTTATGCACCTGTACGCATCAGCTGCTCATGGTGAGCTGGGGAGCAGTAGGAGAAACAAAGTCACTTGAAGTTGAAGACTTGTCTCGTTGGGAGCATAGTGTGCATATATTAACCACCACAGTGGGTGCTGGCTTGTGGAGATTGGCCCTGAGAGACGGTGTCGGGACTCGAGTTCCCATAGCCACCTCTGCGTGTCTTCACATGTGCGTTTGTAGCACCGTGCATGACAGCAAGTGCTTGGGATTGTAGGCAGGGCGGGACACCTGTGTTGGGGGCCGTGACGTCTACATGGGGGACAGTAGCATTCAAGGACCCTTTTGCCTGGACAGTTGAACGCTCCATGACTCGTCCCTCTCCCTGTGCCGTAGGGAAGCGGAGGTCCTATCGGGGCTCCGGGAGAACGCGGCAGATCTGGTCCTCTGGGAAGAAAGGTTTGTCTGGAGACGGGTGGAGCTTTGCTGAGCATGGGACCTGGCCCAATGCGCATGTCCCCTCTGCCCCTCTTGCCCTTCTGCCCACTGGCTTAGTTGGTGCCTGCCTTCCCCTCCAGCTGCTCGCCCTCTGCTGCATCCCAGCGGGCAGCACCCCAGCAGTGGGGGTGTTGTCCCCGCCACTGGCCCTGGCTCTCTCCCATTCAGTCCCCTCCACCCCCGGCAGGTCTTCCGATCCGCTTTGCCTTGGCATGTGCCGAAAGAGCAGCGCAGACCTCTGCGCAGTCGCGGTATTACCTGGAACACAAGGTCCTTAAATATGGGCCGTGCCTGCATCAAGGCCCTGTGACCCTGATGTCCCCGAGAGCCACTGGTCCCCCTGGAGATAACAGCGAGCTTGTGGCTGGAGGCTGAGAACCTGCTTTTCTCAGTCTTGAGGAAAAAGGACAACTCATCACAGCCAGCCTGAAAAGATGGAGTTTTTCGGGCTGGAGATTTAGCTCAGTGGTACAGCACTTGCCTAGCAGGTGTGAAGCCCAAGGTTCGATCCCCAGTACCAAAAAGGAAAAAAAAAAAAGAGAGAGAGAAAGAGAAAAGATGGTGTTTTTTCTGTCCAAGAAAAACATTCATGTGACTCCACAGTGAGCCCTGTACTTCAGGGCATTGGGCTTCCTGTGGACAGGGTACCTGACGCCTTCCGTGCCGCCTACTCCCGCTGTGCCTCTCTCTCCCATCAGCCTGGGCCCCATGCCAGAGAAAGCAAGCACAGACTTCTGGGATCCACAACTCGCAATGTCTATATTTATTATTATTATTATTATTATTATTATTATTATTATTATTATTACTATTTGGTGGTACTGAGGGTTGAACCCAGAGCCTAGCACATGCTTTGCAAACACCCCACCACTGACCTGTACCCGCAGCACAGTTTTTTACTTTTTATTTGAGACAGAGTCTCGCTAAGTGACACAGGCTGCCTCTGGCTTTGGACTTGCCGTCCCCTGCCTCTGCCTCCCAAGTCACTGGGATTACAGGCATGCACCACTGCACCTGGCTATATTGATCATTTTTCAAAGTGACACATAACTGTACATATATATGGGGTGCCGTGTGGTAATTTGATACATGTTGTTGTTGTTGTTAGGTGCCATCGAGTTGGTATCCGACTCATAGCAACCCTATGTACAACAGGCGAAACACTATTGTCAGTGCTTCTCTGCTGTTCCTAGGGTTTTCAATGGCGGATTGATTTTTTGGGGGGGAGTGGGTTGCCGGGTCCTTCTCCCAAGCCTACAGCACCTGGTGTTCCCAGGCGCTCTCCCATCTAAGTATTAACCAGGCCTGACCCTGCTTAGCTTCCGAGATCTGACAGGACCGGATGCCACAGGGTTACCGCTGCAGGCTTGATACATGTGGATGATGCATAATGATCAAAACAGAGTAATTAGCGTGTCTTTGTGCTGGGAACCTTCAACCTCCTTTCTCCCAGTTATTTTGAGGTACATGAGCATTGCTGTCAACTGTAGCCATCCCGTTCTGCTGTAGGGCAGTAGAACTGCCCCCTCCTTTCTGTTTTCTGATGCCTGTTATCCAACCTCCAATCCGCACCTCTCCCTTCCGAACCTCTGGTGACCGCCATTCTACTCTGGGATCTGCCGCTCCTTTTAACTTCCACGCAGATGTGAGAACACGTGGTGTATGTCTTCCCATACTTGGCTTATCGCAACGTAAATCCTATCCCTCTGAAGCCTGAAAGGTGGACCCAGCATATGGCCTGCAGCCCTCGTGTCCCTGGCCTGGGCATCACTAGAGCTACAGCACCTGGCCTCCCTGTGAACCAGCCTCTCCGCTCACAGCCTCCTTGCCTTCTTTCCCGTATCTAGGGTGAGCCTGGAGAGCCAGGGCCCAAGGGAGGCGTCGGGAACCGCGGCCCCCGAGGGGAGACGGTAAGGCTGCCCCACACTTGGGCAGTGGCACTGACTGCTGAGAGTGTGGGAAGCTGGGTCACCAGCTCCTAAGGGAGATGCTCGAGTGTGATTTTTGGTTACGGGGAATACGATTGAAGATGATGGAACCTGCTCGTGGAAATAGCCAGTAGGTTTCAAAATGGTCTCTGTCTCACTGAGGGCAGGGAGGCAGAATGGGCAAGGATAGTTTTCCTCATAAGTGAACCTGGTGGCTTCCTGAAGGCCAGAGCAGCTCCACGTTAGGTCCTGACATGGGACTTGATGGCACTTTTCTGCAAGGAAGTCAGTGTCCTTACGTGAAACTGGAGGTGGATTTGATGAGGTTTCAAAGCAATTGGAAACAATTTACTTTGAATGAAACGTCTTAAGAAAAGAAATTATGCTGGGCGAGGTGGCACATGCCTGTCATCCCAGCGGCTCGGGAGGTGGAGGCGGGAGGATCGCAAGTTTGAGACCAGAGGCGGTCTGCATACCTTAGTGAGACCCTGTCTCAAAAAAGTCAAAAAAAAAAAAAAAAAAAGGGCTGGGGGCACAGCTCAGTGGTCCAGCACTTGCAGAGCATGCAAGCACGAGGCCCATGGGTTCAACCCCCAGTACCGCAAAAAAAAAAAAAAAAAAGGAAAAAAAATTACCTCAATAACTAATTTTTGTTATTTTAAAATACTCCAACTACTCACTCACTATACTTTTGTAATATACATTTTTATGTAGGAAAAAGAAATGCACTGTCCATTGGGAATTTTTCTAAGATGAGTCACTATACCTGAAATCTCTGTCAATGGGGCTGCCTCATTGGCCCTTCATTCCAAAGCTTCAGAATATTGATATATATTTCACACCAGGCGTGGTGGTACACGCCTGTAATCCCAGCACTCGGGAGGCTGAGGTGGGAGGATCGATGTGAGTTCTAGGCCTGCCTGGGCTATGAAGTGAGGTCCTGTCTCAGAAAACCAACCAACCAAACAAACAAAATTCCACAGGAACTTCTGATTCCTTTTGGACTAATTCCCGTGCCCACTGTTCATACCCCTGTGAGAACTAGGGGACAGCGGGGTGGGGGTTGAGAGGAGGGCTATATGGGGAGGGCGCTCTTCTAGGGAGGGAAAGGCTAGAGGGAAGGGAAGTGGGCTGCATAAGGAAGACCCAGGAGATGGGAGAGGTGGAGGTCAGTGTCCCTGTCACAGACTCATGGACCCATGGGGTTGAGGTGGCCTCCAAATCTCCTTCCAACTCTGAGAGCCCCTGGCTCATGAGCTGCTGATGCCACACCTGCCATGTCTTCACGGTCACAGTTCACCGTTTTCTAGAGCGCAGAAGCTCAGAGCCTTTGAGGTCCTTGATATCTGCCGCCTTCAGCACCACACTGCTGGGGTCCTCTGTGCCCTCTGCCTGCAGACACGGCCTCGTGTGCCCCCAGGGGCGACGTTCCTGCTCTTGTTCCTTGGCCTGGAAACATTCTAGGGACTCACGGCCCCTCTGCTCAGGGGAGCAGCAGGGTGACATGGTAGTTGTGGGGTGCCCGGCATGGCAACCTGTAGCAAAATCCTTTCCCCTCTCAGGGAGATGACGGGAGAGATGGATTTGGCAGCGAAGGACGCAGAGGCAAAAAGGTACGGAGCTGGTTTAGCTTTGCACAGAGCCCTGTCACGGGGAGGAGCTGAGGGCAGCTGCTGACGTCTTGAATTCTTAGGGTTATTTTGTTACGCTGTATTGTACTTTGGCGATACTTTGTTTTGATGATTCTCTAGACTGTTTTCTTCCTGTTGAGATCAAGTTATTTTAGGTGCTATTGAATTGGGACCCAATATTGAGTCATTTATTTCTCGTTTACAGGGAGAAAGAGGATTCCCTGGGTACCCAGGACCAAAGGTACAAATCCCCGGGTGGTGGAGTGTCGCCCCCATCTCTGGACACATCTGGGGTGTCCGGAAACTGGTATCAGAGTATCTTGGCTGTAGTCTTGGGTCAGCCACTCTCTCACTGGCCACCTCTGGGAAAGCCCCGGCCATCTCTAAGGTCCTCCCTCTTCTAGCTGAAGGATGTGCGCATGGTCACGGTGCCTGAGGTGTAGGTGGATTCAGACTGCACTGTAGAACTTCATGAGCTGCAAATGCTAGAACCTGTATGGCATCATTAGTGATTAAAGAAACGTGGCTTATCTGCAAGAAGCATTCTAGAGAAGTGAATCAGTTAACCATCTGGCTGCCCTGGGAAGTGTGGTCCAGACACCACAGTGGGGAGCCCCCAGGACCCTGGCTGGACCTTCTGCTCCAGAGCTTGATGTGTGTCCCTTTTTGGCTCTCTTCCCAGGGTACCCCTGGGGAGCCTGGGACAGATGGACCACCGGGACCCAAAGGTGTCAGAGGCCGAAGGGTAAGTGTGACGGCGTCTAGCTGCCATCGGGAATGAGAACGCGTGTGGCAGCATGATGGACTGCCAAGGCCTTGGGATACCATCCTTCTCTTGTCACCTGGCTGGTGACAGCACGGGGGGAAGAAAGGGACCCGAGAACCCCCAACCACTGTCCTGGCAGCTCTGCTGTGGTCATGTCTGGATTGTCTCCTTCAGCAATACTGCCTTGGTGGGGAGCCCCTGAAAGCCACTTCCAGTCCATTTTTTATTTTGAGTCAGGGTCTTGCTAAGTTATGTAGGCTGCCCTTGATGTTGAACTCATGATCTTCCTACCTCCACTTCCCAAGTCGCTGGGCTCAAGACCCCGCTTTCTTTGGCTACTTTTGGTCCTGGATTCGTCTTTACGGAAGTTCACTCAGCCTCCTGAGATTGCACTGAGTCTTGAATTAACAAATTGTGGTCCAGATACAGGTCAACATGGCTAACAATTAGCCAGTTAATAAACCGAGATACCGTTAATAATAATAATTGTTCTGTCAACTCGCTCAGTGAAGACAGCCACGCTTGATCATTTTCTACTCAAGGTAGAGTTTTGGCACATTGGACCAATTGTCTACACTGCATAATTACCTAGTTCATTTCCAGTTACCAACTTTCTTGGGCATCCAGAGATGATCTTCTTCATGATTCTGGGACTGGTATCTGTCTTAGCCTGCCAGAGGGCACAGTTGTGGGGGGACTTACCACAGCTTTTCAGGGGTTTCCATTGGTCCCTTCAATCTCCCTTACCAGGAGAGGTTTTTCATGGCGCTGGGGGGCATTGGAGTAGATCCCCTCATGGTCCCTTCCGACCATAGGAGATGAGAATGCTCCACTTTCTGCCACCATTGAGCAATGTTTGTTTTGCCGCCTCCAGGGAAATTCCGGACCTCCAGGGATAGTGGGGCAGAAGGGAGACCCTGGCTACCCAGGACCATCTGTAAGTACCCACCTGGTTCTCGTCAAGCCCCTGGGGATACGGAAGATGGTTGGACACTTTATACCTGATCCCTGCACCTTCCCACCACTTCTGTTCCCCACACAGAAGGTTTGCTGCAGGCTGCTGCTGTTGTTATTTGATTTCTAAACTCCTTTCCTTCTGATGTCATAATAGATAAAAGAAGTTTTGAGTTTTGGAGGACCGCCACCATCACCAACAAAAAAATACTTCTTGGGGGCTTGGGGATATAGCTCAGTAGCAGAGCAGGTGCTAAGCATGAGTGAGGCCCTAGATTTAATCCCCAGCACCATACAAAGTGACAGTCAAACAAACCAGAGTCCCTGAGTTTTTATAAGGAGCTCCTCATCTTCAAGTCAACACAGAAGGTTTTTCTTAAACATGCTGTCACTTCAGACATCAACGTACACCTCAAAAGATGTTTCATGTGGCGCTCTGTAGCCTAGGGACTTTAGAATTTCCTGCTATCATTTGTGTCAAAGAGAAACCCGAGGGACCAAATATGAAGGCCTCTTGCTTGGCCGCTGTGAAAGGAGTATGACTACGTCAGGTCTGGGTTTAGAGGGTCCTTCTCTGGTCTATAGATCCTTAAGGGAGCACCTGATTCATGGTTTAAAGCCTACCAGTCCTACTCCTACGAGAACAGCCGTTGATTATGCACATTTCCTTATCTGACTTTGTGCCTATGCTGAAATTGATGAGGTTCAAAGAAGAATGGCCAAGGTAACCCAGGGGTTGGGCAGTCACTCCTACAGAGATCAGTTTGGGTGAACCAGGGAGAAGAAGTTTGAGTCCCAAAGGAGTCCCAAGGCTGACTTTCCATAAGCGAGGCATACAATGGATGCCTACGGTAGTCCCTGCAGGTGACCAGGTAGCCGGAGGGGAAGATGACCAGCTGGCCCACAAAGTCAGCTGGCCCATCAGGTCAGCACAGCATCAGGACAAGACACTGAGGGCAGCTTTGAGTCTGTCCTTAGAGCCCAGAGGGTAGAATCCAGTGGAGACAAGACATTTTCAGCCTGGGGATTAGGGCAGCATGGTGATTCCTCCCGTTGGCGTCAGCCTGGGGCAGGAGATAGGAGACATGTTTATGAGAGGAAGCTCTGCTCTTGGAGAAGCGGTGTCCAGACTTGACCGCAGGTCTGTGATTTATACCAGTGGGTGATGACTTTCTAGGCCACCGGGGTTAGAGGTGCTCAAAGCCAGGCTGCCTCCCAGGGCAACCCTGGACTCCCAGTCTTCTGTCTTTTGCTCTTTAAGAGTCAAGTTTAGAGGGAGAGGCTATAAATGATCAAGGTTATCCACAGTCTGTTTTTTTCCGTGGCCAAAGACTGTTCTTTAGTTTTTTTATTTTTCTTTTCATTATTATAATTTGAATGCTTCTTTTTGATACTTAGGGGTTGAACCCCAGGCTTGTATGCTAGACATGCGCACCATCACCGAGCCACACCCCCAACCGCTTCTTTTAATTTTTACTTTGAGACAGAGTCTCACTGAATTGCACAGGCTGGCTCTGGCCTTGAACCTGTGATCCTCCTGCCTCAGCCTCTTGAGTTGCTGGGCTTCCAGGTGCAGGATACAGCACCCAACAATTGAAACACATATTTGGTTGGTTGGTTGGTTGTTGCCGTTGAGTCGGTATCTGACTCATAGCGACCTTCATAGGGTTTTCAATGGCTGACTGTTTCGGGATTGCCTTGGGAGTGGATTGCCAGGCCCTTCTCCCATTTCTGTGGTGCTGGGAATTGAACTCGGGACCTCAGAGACTGCAGTGCAGCACCCTACCAACTGAACTAAATCCCAGCCCCAAACACATATTTAGTTGTACAAATTGATGGGGTTTACTGTGACATTTCCATACCTGTATATATCATGCATTGATCATGCCCACCCTTCCTTCTATCCCCCTCTCTGTTTAAATGTCATACCCGCCATGTTCACTGCTCCTCTCAGCCTTTCTTTGTTTGGATTTACAGGGGCACAAGGGCAACCGAGGCGACTCCATGGATGTAAGTAGCTCGTGTCCCGAGCGTGCCATTACCTTGCTGGCCTTTTGCCTGCTTTTCTTACACACTCTCCTGTTTTCTTTTAAAGCAATGTGCCCTCGTCCAGAACATCAAAGATAAATGCCGTAAGTACGGGATTTTCTGTTGTCCACGGCACACTGTATTTTTACATTTGCAATGCCCCCGTCATAGGCATCTCTCTCACCCTTTCTGCCCTTTTTTCCCTTCACAGCTTGCTGCTATGGTAAGTGGATTTCCGTGGTTTGACTTTCTTCCGAGGAAAGAGAGCCCCTTCCCCGTGAGGAAAGCTTGTCTTTGAAACCCCTGCTTCCTGCAGGGCCCCTGGAGTGCCCGGTCTTCCCGACGGAGCTTGCCTTTGCTTTGGACACCTCTGACGGAGTCACCCAAGACACCTTCAGCCGGATGCGAGACGTGCTCCTGAGCATCGTGGGCAATCTGACCATCGCCGAGAGCAACTGCCCCAGGGGGGCCCGAGTGGCCGTGGTCACCTATAACAACGAGGTGACCACAGAGATCCGGTTTGCCGACTCCAGGAAGAAGTCGGCTCTCCTGGAGAGCATTCGCAACCTCCAGTTGTCCCTGACATCCAAGCAGCAGAGCCTGGAGACCGCCATGTCCTTCGTGGCCAGGAACACATTCAAGCGTGTGCGGAGCGGCTTCCTGATGAGGAAGGTGGCCATTTTCTTCAGCAACAGGCCCACGAGCGCATCCCCACAGCTCCGCGAGGCTGTGCTCAAGCTTTCAGATGCGGGGATCACACCCCTGTTCCTCACCAGCCAGGAGGACCGGCAGCTGGTCAACGCCTTGCAGGTCTGGATTCCGGGCTCTCTGGGGACCTCTCCCGCTCTTCCTGTGGCCGAGAAGGTTGTGGGATGCATTGCTCTCTCTGTGGTGGATTCATGTCTCACAGCTTCTAGAAGTTTCTTTCTTTCTTTCTTTTTATTAATGTACACCTTAATGCGATTCCTTCTGACATGCTTTTCATTGTGACATTTCCGTATATGCTTTTTTTTTTTTTTTTTTTTTTTTTTTTTTTTTTTTTTTTTTTTTTTTTTTTTTTTTTTTTTTTGCGGTACTGGGGGTTGAACCCAGGGCCTTGCACCTACATGCTCTGCAAGTGCTGGACCACTGAGCTGCACCTCAGCCCATTTTTTTTTTTTTTTTTTTTTACTTTTTGAGACAGGGTCTCGCTAAATTACACAGACTGCCTCTGGTCTCGAACTTGTGATCCTCCTGCCTCCGCCTCCCTAGCCGCTGGGATTACAGGCATGCGCCACCACGCCCGGCCCATATATGCATTTTGATGTACATTATTCATATAGGTGCCCCCAAGTTTCTAATGGAGCTAAGCTGGCTGAGACCTGGTGAGGTTTCCAGGGCAGCTGATGGGTCTGGTGCTGGATTAACATCCAAATGCCTGTCATTTGCCCCCTCGCAGCTGACAGCGCTGGCCAGGGAGTGAGGCTCTGTCCTTGCTGGCCACATGGTGTTAGCGGTGGTGGGGTCTGTCTGTCTCCAGTGGGGTGGGGTGCCATGCTAGCTTTCTGCTTGAGGACCTGGAGGGTTGGAGCAGTTACGGCTTCTCCCCAGAAGGTTCCCAGAGGTGTCTACTGTGAGCTGTGCATGACCTTGTCCTGGGCATTAGCTTCCTGCAGAGTTTGGTGGGGTTGGTGTGATCAGTTTCCCCTGTGGTTAGCAAGGTCTTACAGTCAAGGAGGGGCTCCTGAGGAGGAGCCCAGGCCACCACGTGCTGAGGTCCACCTGCTGGTAACTCCCTGCCCCACTCTGCCCAACCAGCTGTGGAAAAGACTCTCAACCCTGGAAGCCTGTGGTCTCTCAATAAGGTCCCCAGAGCCTCAGTAGTCCCAACTACCCATAGTGTGCACCTCTGTACCAGCTGTGCTCCCTGGGCACCCTGTGAGAGGATCTGTGCCCCTCTCCCTGGGGACCTCACCTGCTTAGACACTGTAACCGATCAGTTCATGTTTCTTCAGGGCATTTTCTGGTGGCCCTGCTCAGGACACATGGGTGACAGCTACACAGGGCAGGAGCCCCTGGGCCAGAGTCAGCAGTTCTTGGCCCTCATTCCCAGCCCCTGCCCATTTAAGGTTGCGTAGAGCTGCCACTTAGCCCACCTGGTCTCAGATCACAGCCTGCAGGTGAGGCTGGCCAGGTGGCTCTAATGCCTTTCCTTCCAAACCGAGTGCTCTCTGGTCTCACCACTTCCCCTGGCAGCATGTGACAAATTGGTTCATTGCCACTGTCCCATGGTGTGTATCATGCCAAATCACAGGCCAGTCTGAGCACGGAACACTGGGCGTGGGAGTCCGGTTTGAACCCTGGGCCCCTGGCTATGTGCTGTGATGAGGGTACCTTCTCACGCTTCTCCTTTGTGGGGGTCCAGAGACCCAGGAGCCCGTGATTCTGAACAGCATGGTCTCGTTTCTGCAGGATCCAAACCAGATCCATTCACTCCTCCCTCGCTCACTCATCCAAATTACTTCTTCTTCCGTGGGTCTCGAGTGGCTGCATGCCAGCCGCTGTGATGGGCAGGAATCCTCACATCTCTCAGGAATGATTGCCCCACTGGCTTTGCCACTCTCTAAGCCCGGGAGGGCTGGGAAGGGACAGAGCCCACATTTGCCAGCAGCTGTCATTGCTAAAAAGAACCACCATGTTTTAGTTGCCAATATTTGCTAAAGGGGGCTGGGATTTAGCTCAGTTGGTAGAGCGCTGCTCTGCAGTCTCTGAGGTCCCGAGTTCGATTCCCAGCACCACAAAAATGGGGGAAGGACATGGCAATCCACTCCCGAAGGCAATCCTGAAACAATCAGCCATTGAAAACCCTATGAGGGTTGCTGTGAGTTGGACACGACTCAATGGCACCTAACCACCAACCACCACCACCACCACCATTTGCTAAAGGATACGCCAGGCACTCTTCTTACATTATCTAACTTAATCCTCCAAATGACCCCATCAGGATGGTACCATTGTTTCCATTTTGTAGCTGAGGAAATGAAACCCTGGAGGGGATAAGTAATTTTGCTTCAGGTCCAGAAGAAAGTATAGGCAGAGGATTTGAACCTCAGCCCATCACACTTTAGATGAAACCCTGTGCTGTCCTCTACACGCTGGGCCTCTCTCACCCCGAGTCCAAATGAGAAGGTTCTAAGCATGGGGAAGTCTAGCTGGTCCGTGTGACTCTGACCTGTTTTTCATCTGTGTTTTTGAATGGCTCCTCATCATGCACACCTCTACACCAAGCATCTCCTTTTGTTTAAACCAGATCAATAACACAGCGGTGGGGCACGCGCTGGTCCTGCCTGCGAGGAGGGATCTCACTGACTTCCTGAAGAATGTCCTCACTTGCCACGTTTGCTTGGGTAAGGTGCTGGGGCCGGGGGCTGGAATCTGTCCAGCTGCAGCTGCAACATCTGCAGAGGGACATTTCTGTGAAGAGTTATGATAATGTCCGAAGAGCTTGAGTTAAATTAGGACTCATAGAAGTTTATACCCTGCAGCCGTACCACTGTGGCATCTGATCCCGTCAGATCTCGGAAGCTAAGCAGGGTCTGGCCTGGTTAGTCCTTGGTTGGGAGACCATGTGGGAACACCAGGTGCTGTAGGCTTGAGAGAAGGACCTGGCAATCCACTCTCCCCACCCCCACATACAAAAAAATCAGCCACTGAAAACCCTATGAATAGCAGAGGAGCACTGACAATAGTGTTTCGGTTGTGGTAAGTAGGGTCGCTATGAGTTGACATGGCCTCAACAGTACCTAACAACAACAGCTTGTATTTACACATGTAAATGCTGTATGAATTGTTGTTGTTGTTGTTTTTAGGTGCCGTCGAGTCGAATCCGACTCATAGCGACCCTCATAGGGTTTTCAATGGCTGACTGTTTCGGGATTGCCTAGGGAGTAGGTTGCCACGTCCTTCTCCCATTTTTGCGGTGCTGGGAATTGAACCCAGGACCTCAGAGACTGCAGCGCAGCGCTCTACCAACTGACCTAAATCCCAGCCCGCTGTATGAATGGCTTCCCTATTTGAAGTGGGACCCCCAAACAGAGCTTTTCTTTTATAGGAGAACAATTAGTTTAATAGGTAACAAAGGAGAAGGTAGGCTCTGCTCAAGTTCTGCCCTTAGGATCTAGAACTCAAATGTTTGGGTAGAGTGAGATTTTAGAATGTATTTATTCAAAAAGTGGCAAAAAATTAAGGTAATGTTTCTTTCCTTTTTTATTTTTAAATGTTGGTATTAATGGTGTACAACAAAACTTTTAGCTTATGGATTTGTTTTGTCTAGTGAATATTATGTGCCAAAAACTAATATTGGGCCACAATTAAGGTAGTTATTGTTAGGTGCCATTGAATTGGTATCCAACTCATAGTGATCCTATGTACAACAGGCAAAACACTATTGTCAGTGCTTCTCTGCTGTTCATAGGGTTTTCAATGGCGGATTGATTTTTGGGAGTGAATTGCCAGATCCTTCTCCCACAATTAAGGTTGTTGTTGTTATTAGGTGCTATCCAGTTGGTATCCGACTCATAGCGACCCTACGTACAACAGGTGAAACACTATTGGCAGTACTTCTCTGCTGTTCATAGGGTTTTCAATGGCAGATTGATTTTTGGGAGGGGGTCACCGGGTCCTCTTCCCAAGCCTACAGCACCTGGTGTTCCCAGGTGGTCTCCTATCCGAGGACTAACCAGGCCCGACCCTGCTTAGCTTCCGAGATCTGACAGGATTGGATGCCACAGTGCTATGGCTGCAGGTGATACAATTAAGGTAGTGAGGCATAAATAGATTGCTGTCTTTTGTTTGTTTGTTTGTTTTAGACAGGGGCTCACTAGGTAGCCTAGGCTGGCTTCACACTCATGATCTTCCTGCCTCAGCCTCCCCAGTGCTGGGACGACAGGCATGCACCATCCTGTCCAGCTAGGTGTGTGTCTTTTAGTTTGTCTACTGTACGGGTCCCAGAATAAACAGGCTGCCCTCTCTTCTCCAGACATCTGCAACATCGACCCAGCATGCGGCTTTGGCAGCTGGAGACCTTCCTTCAGGGACCGGAGAGCCGCGGGCAGCGACGTGGACATCGACCTGGCTTTCATCCTGGACAGCTCCGAGGCCACCACCCTATTCCAGTTCAACGAGATGAAGAAGTACATGGCTTACCTGGTCAGGCAGCTGGACCTGAGCCCTGATCCCAAGGCCTCCCAGCACTTCGCCAGGGTGGCCGTGGTGCAGCACGCACCCTATGAGTCCGTGGGCAATGCCAGCGTGGCGCCTGCCAAGGTGGAGTTCTCCCTGACGGACTACGGCTCCAAGGAGAAGCTCCTGGCCTTCCTGGGGAGCGGGATGACACAGCTGCAGGGAACCAGGGCCCTGGGCAGCGCCATCGAGTACACCATCGAGCGCGTCTTTGAACGGGCACCGAACCCGCGGGACCTGAAGATCGTGGTGCTGATGCTGACGGGCGACATGCAGCAGCAGCAGCTGGAGGAGGCCCGCAGGGCCATCCTGCAGGCCAAGTGCAAGGGCTACTTCTTCGTGGTCCTGGGCATTGGCCGGAAGGTGAACGTCAAGGAGGTGTACGGTTTCGCCAGCGAGCCCAACGACGTCTTCTTCAAGCTGGTGGATAAGTCCACGGAGCTCAACGAGGAGCCCCTGATGCGCTTCGGGCGGCTGCTACCGTCCTTCGTCAGCAGTAAGTCCTGCATCACGCGCCGCGTGGCCCGGCCTGGGCTTCTTGCTGGCCCACACCTGTGGGCCATGGGGCGTGGGGGAACCGCCATGGGGAAAATACTGACGTGATGGCCTGAACTTGTGCACGTATCCAACACATAGGTACTGACGCCTGCTACCTACCGGAAATGCCGTCAGATGCCAGGGTCCACAGGGACCACACAGACAACCGTCTCTGTTCCCACTCACTCATTCATTCCGCCATGGTCTGCTGGGCACCTCCTAGGCACAAGGTGCTGTTAATGTCCCAAAGGTTCACACTGGGTGTGCAAATGGGTCAGACACATACCTACCGTGCCTGATAGGATATCTTGGTGTCTTATAAAGACCTGTATCTTGCTGGTAGCCTGCAGCCATAGCCCTGTGGCATCCGATCCCATCAGATCTCAGAAGCTAAGCAGGGTTGGGCCTGATTAGTACGTGGATGGGAGACCGCCTGGGAACACCAGAAGCTGTAGGCTTGGGAGAAGGACCTGGCAACCCCCTCCCAAAAATCAATCTGCCATTGAAAACCCTATGAACAGCAGAGAAGCACTGACAATAGTGTTCCCCTGTTGTACAGATGGTCACTGTGAGTCGGATACCGACTCGACGGCACCTAACAACACCAACAATCCTGTTAGTGACATTGAGGAAAGCTTCTGGAAGGGGTCACATTGATCTGGGCTCAGCCACCCATCCCATGCTTGGTCCTCAGGGTCTTTGCTCATGGAGTTGTCCCTCCCTAGAGTGTGCCCCCCACACCTGAGCAGCAAATCCATGATCGCCTTCAAAACTCGCCTCCAGGCTCCTGCTCACTATGGACGCTCGTCCCCAAAGGCTTGCTCCTGGGGAACCTGGACACTGTACTTCGGGCATCTATTGTGTGGCCTGTTGATCATTCATTTGTGGACCTGTGGTCCCTGGAGGCTGCATGCTCCTTGTGTAGGTGCCACCTATCATATTCCCCAGAGCCTGGCACAGTGCACAGCAAGTCAGCAAAGGCCACATATCAAACAAATGAGGGACATATAAGCATATAACATATATATAACATATAAGCAAACATGTTTATGGTGAATAGCTATTACTCAAGAGAAAGTTGAGGGAAAAATACCAAGCAAAGCTAAGCTGTGGGTTCACCCAGGGACCATTGTTCTTATCTTCAAAAGATTAAAAACAAAAGTGATGTTTGATGAAACATTGAGATAATATTAAACGTCATTGGGTTTGATTTGTTCAGAGTTTGGAGCTTGCTAAACTCTGCACTTGATTTTTGTTTTGTTCCTATCTTCTTCACCTTGAGTAAATGTCTTTAACCTAATCCCCTAATACTACAAATGGAGCATATTGGCTTTAGATGTTTTATGGACCAAGTACCATCATAGTTAATATTTAAAATCACTGGACTTGGCTGGGTTGGAAGAATTAATTAACTAAATATATATTTATAGACTAAATAAATATTATGTAATTCTTTTAACTCATTAGCAGACTACCTTTAATTTCTGCATGATTTGCATTAAGATCAAAATTTCTTTTCCTCTTTCTTCCTCTAGGTGAAAATGCCTTTTACTTGTCCCCAGATATCAGGAAACAATGTGATTGGTTTCAAGGGGACCAACCAGCAAAGAATGGTGTGAAATTTGGTCACAAACAAACGTAAGTGATTATAATTATTGTCTCAGAAATTGTAATGCTGTAGGGGTTGCAGAGGTCCTCCAGCCAATCCCTAACTTTATGGATGAGGACATTAAAATCTAGAAAATTTAACCTTCCTAAGGAAACATGGGTCATTCTTAAAGATTCTGTTGTAGCAGTTAGCTTTTGCTGCATAACAAATGATCCCAAACTTAATGGATTAAAGCAAGAATAATTTATTGAATTTGCAATTTTGTGAGTTAGGAATTTTTGACCTGGCTTAGCTTCTTCTGGTCTCTATTTGGTTCCTTTATATGTTTGTGGTCAGCTGTTTGGTGCTGTGGGCTTGCTGGTTCAGCATGGTCTCAGCTGGGATGACTTATCTCTCTTCCACATGGCCTAGCCTGGGATGTTCCCAAGGTGACCAGGCACATATCCCTGGGAAAAAGCAGAAAGTCTCTCTTGAGACCTAAGCCAGACCTGGCACATCGTTACTTCTGCCACATTCTATTGGCCAAAGCATGTCTAAACTTAGATTGAAAGATGGAGAGCTAGACCCCGAGGGGGACCTGTCATATCACATTATATAGGAAATAGGCACAGCAAAGGCAAATAAGGGAGACCATAAGTCCAAACATTCCACCATATCTGGTGTGAGAGGGTTTCGTCATGCACTGGATATATCAAAAGATGGACTCTGTCTCTTCTTCCAGCTATGAGTGCGGGACTAACATAATGGAAACGAGGGGAGTCAGTGCCCATGGAGGGGGACAAATGACAGGGTTGGGAGACCAGTGGAACTGTAGCACCCAGGGTGATGCCACTGCCTGGCACCTGCTCAGTGGCTCATGCCCTGCTCCATCTTTGGCATCAACTCCAGGATCCAAGAGGAGGGCAGTGTGGCCACGTGACAGAGGGCTGGGTGGGGAGACACAGGTGTAGGAACCAAGCCCATGGATTCTGTGGGGGGAAGTAGAGGGTCTGACCTTTGTACCAGGAAGAGATGTGGATTCAAATGATCCTTGGAAAAGGAATCTTCCGTTTACTCCTGGCTGACCTTCAAGGTAGGGAGAGAGCCCATCCTTTCCTACCCCTCTCTGTCCTTTGGCTCTTGCCTTGTCCTTGGAGGAAGTGGTTCCAAATTTCAGCCTGGTAAGTTGACAGTTGTTACTAAGGCAAGACAACCATGACACTTCCTTGGGCGCTGTGATGTTGGCCCTGCTTGATCGAGGTCCATAGTCTCTATTTTCCTAACTTGTAACTGATTTCGTTATTTCTTCAGAATATCCCATAAAGTTGGCTCAACTTTCTTATCTTTAGGAAAACAGAAAGTGCAAAGTCACTTAGTATTTGAAATTTTATGCTATCAGCTTGAAAATATATTGCATATGACAAGCAGCATAATGTATCTATAAAGTAATTGAATTTTCACTTAAAAACAAGAATGAAGTGTGGGTCTACTCCATTGTGTTACTTGAGAATGTTGCTATTCTAAGAATTCATAATGAAAGAAGAAATTGTTTAAAAAGCACATACACACACATAAGAATTCATACAAACAAAAACACATACTTCCAACAATAAACTGTGTGATCAAAATAGTCTGTGCTGACTTTGTAATTCTCCAGCTCAATATGGCATAGAGTGGATACGTTCTTATAGTGAAAATAACTATTACTGATTTTATTTGATTTTTCAGGTACATGTTTCAGCTTGTTAATTCTTCTAATTAGAATATTGTTAAACGTCCTTTTATTTTCTACTTTTTCTTATAAATTGAAAATAAGATACCTGATGTATTTACACTAAATGTAAGCTCCATTTTGAATGGTTCTGTTTTTATATTTTTACTCAGTATCTTTTTCTTGGTATGATATGTGAAGGAAAGCCTAATTAAACCACATCAAACCTTGGCTACTTTAAGACTTGAGAATTTACATTCCTCACTCCCATAATCAAAGAATAGGATTACACCCCCTTATCTACGGAATGCCAGGAGCTCCTCTCTCTGAACATAGAGGTGCTGCAATAAATTCCCCCACCCCATATGGACATAGCCCCTGGTATCTAAAAGTTGTTTCTTCAAAGATTTGTAGTCAAGGACTTTCTGCTTTCTGCCTGGATTGCTCTGGTAACATCTGTGGACTGTTTAAAATAACCAAGCAAAGAGAAACACACAGATCCCTTTGTTCACTAATCTGTAACTCAGGGAGCATGACTATTTTGGGACCAGAGACCAGAGACCCTGCTGTTGCTCCACCAGCAATTAAATCCTCTTCCTCTAATTCATGCTGCTGTTCAAGTGGTTCTTTCTCCCTGATGGGCCTTGCTTACTGCTACATTAGTGGCACAGATTCTAAAAATAAGAACTTTAATATATGCAATATTATATATAATCTCCAAAAACCAGTATCTGCATCCTACTCAAATAGCAAATTTCACCTAGCTCGTGGAAGTTTGGGCTGTGATTTAGCTCAGTTGGTAGAGCACTGCTCTGCAGTCTCTGAAGTCCCGAGTTCAAGTCCCAGCACCGCAAAATGGGAGAAGGGCCTGGCAATCCACTTCCAAGGCAATCCCGAAACAGTCAGCCATTGACAACCCTATGAGGGTCGCTAGGAGTCAGATACCGACTCAATGGCACCTAACAACACAACAACAACACGTGGAAGTTTACTTTTGTCTATTTGAGATAACATGCAAAAGTGTGAGTAGAGGTAACACTTAATTTTTTTAACAGAAACATTCCAAATGCTACTTCCAGGCTGACATCCCAACCAGTGACCACAATGAAGCCAGTGGCCACAATAAAACCAGCGACCACCACCACAAAACCAGCAACTATTGTAAACCTGCCTCCTGCGAAGCCAGCCCCCGCGAAGCCAGCCCCTGCTATGCCAGCCTCTGCTAAGCCAGCCCCCGCTATGCCAGCCTCCCCTATGCCAGCCCCCGCTAAGCCAGGCCCTGTAAAACCACCCCCTGCCAAGCCAGCTGCTGCTATGCCAGCCCCTGCAAAGCCGGCCGCTGTGAAGCCAGCTGTTGGGAAGCCGGCCGCTGCCAAGCCAGCCGCTGCCAAGCAGGTGGCCACCAAGCCCGTGGCCGCCAAGCCTGCTGCCACGACCACAGCCACAGTCAGACCCGCGGTGGCAGTGAAGGCAGCAGCAGCAAAGCCTGCAGCAGCGAAAACCCCCACTGCTGTTGAGAAGCCAGTCGCTACCAAGCCAGAGATGCCCAGGCCACAGACCAAAGCAGCTGCCACCAAACCAGCCACTGCTCAGCCCGTGGGTAAGAACGCCCTGGTGAGGGCCGCCATCTTGTTCTACCTGCTGCTCCCAGGGCCCGCCCCTTAAAGCTTGCTTATAAGGCAGTCGGAACATGGCGTTGGATCTGTGATTTATGCAATTGGGCCGTGTATTTTAAAAGGAGTAGTCTAATCATGGGGCTGGGATTTAGCTCAGTTGGTAGAGCACTGCGCTGCAGTCTCTGAGGTCCCAAGTTCAATTCCCAGCACTGCAAAAATGGGAGAAGGGCCTGGCAATCAACTCCTAAGGCAATCCCGAAATAGTCAGCCATTGAAAACCCTATGAGGGTTGCTATGAGGGTTGGATACCGACTCGACGGCACCTAACAAGATTGTCAGAGCCTTGCTTTTGCTTTTCTCTGTACCCGGACTGTCTTCCTCTGTGATCCTCTTGAGGCAGGTGAGGTCCACACAGGGCACAGCTGACGTGGGCCTCCAACCTCTTGGGCTTGCTTCCTGCGAGGCCAGCCCTACCTGGGCCCTGCCTTGGCCAGCCCCAGGAGGTGGGAGCGCTCCTTTCCCTGAGGGGTCAGCCTGCTGTAGCCCCCTCACCTGGAAATCCAGTTGTCCAAGCGAAGGGGATGAGGTTCTCAATGCAAGAGGATTAGACTCCGTGTGGGGAGTGAGAGAGAAAGAAAAAACCTGTTGTGTTGTTTGTTTTAAGGCTGTGAAGTGAGTGTCTCTATGTTTTTTTCTGGAGCCAGAGCTGCCTCCCTTAGAACGTGACTTGGAAAGATCTGAGTGGGGGCCCTTGGTACTCATAAAGTTCGTTCCTGCCACAAGTTCCTGTGAACTGTGGCAATATCGGGGGTTTAGTTCAGCAGCCAGAGAAGCTGGGCTCCAGAGGTCAGCCCTTCCCCAAAGGCTGACCTCTTTGTGCATTCTGGCCCTAAGAATGAGTTCCTGACTTTATTAGCTATGAGATGTAGTTGAGTTAATGAGACTCAGAATGTGTTATTTTATCTTTTCCTCAAAGAAGATGCTAAAAGATATCACAGAATGTCACAGGCTGTAAAGGAAGATAAGGGTAGAATGTACAAGCTCATGAAAAGGTAGAAATTATCTTCACTTCATAAGCAGAGAGAAAGCAAAGATCCCTTTAAGAGAATTTCATGTCATGCCCTAAAATTTCATGACTTCATGTATTTTACGTTACAGGGCTCATTTTATATTGAACATTTAACTTCCTGTTAACACCCTGGACTTTATGTGTTCAAGGTGGCTTCTTAATTGTAGGGATTTTCAACAGGAAGTAAAAATAGGCAGTGATGTGCCTTACTGGTGAATAATGAGATTTTTCATTACTGAGTTTCACATGTCATGCATGCTGCCAGATGACAAGACCAGTATTTCTCAGGAGCTTGAGTAAGAAGTTAATTCCCTGAGTCACCGAAATTTCAGATCAATTGTCCATGGCACGTCTCTCTCAATCTCCTCCCTCGCCTATGTGTTATGTTGTTGTTGTTAGGTGCCGTTGAGTCGGTATCCGACTCATAGCGACCCTACGTATAACAGGCGAAACACTATGCCAGTGCTTCTCTGCTGTTCATAGGGTTTTCAATAGTGGATTGTGTTTGGGGAGTGGATTGCCAGGTCCTTCTCCCCTATGTGTTATAGCCTAGAAGATTTTATTTTTTATCTCGGCACTCTGCTTCCATCTGTCTTTCAGAGAAGGCGACCCGGGAAGTCCAGGTGTCCGAGGTCACGGAGAACAGTGCCAGACTCCACTGGGAGAGGCCTGAGCCCTCTAGTTCTTATTTTTATGACCTCACCATTACCTCGGCCCACGACCAGTCCCTGGTTCTGAGGCAGAACCTTACAGTGACCGAGCGCGTCATCGGGGGCCTGCTGGCAGGGCAGGCATATCACGTGGTGGTGGTGTGCTACCTGAGGTCTCAGGTCAGAGCCATCTACCAAGGGAGCTTCAGTACAAGTAAGTACACGGCTGACTAAGCCAAGTCATTTCCTGTATCGAATGGCAGGCAAAACTATCATTTATCAAATGTATCCTGAAGTACGGGTTCGGATTTAGCTCAGTTGGTAGAGCGTGGCTCTGCAGTCTCTGAGGTCCCGAGTTCAAGTCCCAGCACCGCAAAATGGGAGAAGGACGTGACAACCCACTCCCAAGGCAATCCTGAAACAGTCAGCCATTGAAAACCCTATGAGGGTTGCTATGAGTCGGACTCGACTCCATGGCACCTAACAACAACAATCCTGAAGTACAAACAAAATTAAAAAATGAAAAAAATTTCCTGGGGGCTTTGGTTGCACCCTCACGGCCCCTTCTCTTGATTACTCATGGCCCCTTCTGTTGCTGCTTCCTGAGTTCTTCTGGATCCTCCTCCCTTTTCTCTGGACCCTTCTGCTCTAAGGACCAGGAGGCGCCTCTTCCCTTGAGGGCATTGAGATTCAGATGGACTCACGCTGGAGAATTCCCATCAGCATCTCTAGCTGGGTTGGGCTGATCTTGGTGGAAGTCCAAAGACCCACCCCACTCCAGGGTGCTGCTAGTGTCTTAGATGGTAGCAGAAGAGATTGTGTGGGAGAGGAGAGGATCTGCCCAGGAGTTCAGGGGTTGCCTCCATTTGCTTGTTAACAGGTCCTACCACAGCCTAAGTAGCGTATGTAGAGAGTTCTTGCATGTCTGCCTCAGTGGCCCACACTTCCAAAGGACCTTAATCACCAACGGCAAGCTTGCATCTGTTGCTAAGGGTTGACCCTCTTGGTTCCTGATTTACCTACTAGTTGCATGCGTTTCACTCTTACAGAGAAAGCCCAGGCTCCACCTCCCCAGCCGCCACGGTCCGTGTCAAGTTCAGCCATCAATCTCATGGTGAGCACAGAACCGTTGGCTCTTCCTGAAACAGGTGAGTCATGAAAGTGTCAGGTCCCTGGATGGGACAAGGAAAGTATTCCCCCAAGACCTGTAAAGCTTTTGAAGTCTTGATGCTAGGTCATCTGCCCGGGGTTTTAGATTCCGTTGGGGTTTCAGATGGGCTCCGGGTGGCCCTGTTTCCTCCGTTCTGCAGACTCCAGGTTGTAACCGGCCCTGAACCTTGCCTGTACCAGCCCCTTAGGGAAAGCTGGGTGGGAATTGCTCCTGAGGCTTTGGGGAGGATCCAGGCCTCCGTGAGTCACTTCCCCTGTGCCTCACATGGAGACTGGGCTGGATTTGTGGTCTGTGGTGCCCCAAAGAGCAGGGTTTCATCTGCTTGAGAGTTAATCTAATAAGCAACGGCCTAGGAGACCACAAGACAACCCAGACGGGAGCTAACAAAATGCACGTGTTGGGAAGGGCCGGTCTGGCTTCCCCAAGCGCACAAGCGGGCCTGGGCTACGCCATCCCACGCTCTTGGGAGCCTGGTTCCCAGAGTGAGTGCACCTTTCTGCTGAGTTAGTGGTGGTGAGGTGTGACTTGGGGTCTGGCAGTTGCGACTTGCTTTTGTTCCTGGGCAGTGGAACTGACAGCCCTGGAATTCCTCGGAGCCTGGCTGGTTTGTCCTTGAGAAGCTGCTCACTCAAATGCTTAATATATTTGGCTTAAGAGTGTTCACCAAGAGCCTGGTGCGGTGGCGCACGCCTGTAATCCCAGTGGCTTGGGAGGCGGAGGCAAGAGGATCGCAAGTTTGAGACCAGAGGCAGTCTGCATAACTTATCGAGACCCTGTCTCAAAAAGTAAAAGAATGGGCTGAGGATGCAGCTCAGTGGTCCAGCACTTGCAAAACATGGAAGCGTGAGGCCCTGGGTTCAATCCCCAGTACCACAAAAAAAAAAAAAAAAAAAAAAAATGTGTTCAGCAAGAGTTGTTGACACTACCATCAAAACTCAGGATCCCAAAGGGAATTAGATACATCATTGTTTTATAGACCCCACAGCAAAAAGTATCTCCTAAGTATGAAGACAACTTGTTATTCTTTGATATACTGAGCCTCAGTCAAGAGGAAGAAAGCATCTCTCAGTACAATGCTTATTCTGAAATTAATGACTATAAAAGGCCCTTGTAGCTGCTCTTGTAGTGTGCAGGAGTTAAGAGCAGCCATGGCCATTTCATCTGTAAATAAAT
Source organism: Pedetes capensis (assembly GCA_007922755.1). NCBI lineage: Eukaryota > Metazoa > Chordata > Mammalia > Rodentia > Pedetidae > Pedetes > Pedetes capensis. The sequence continues at coordinate 35,723 of VMDO01008052.1, read as the reverse complement.
GGCACATGTTCAAAATGCACTGCGCTATTCCTCAGTTACTCTTTCCACTGTGAGTTTTCAAAATGATGTTTGTTTATTTCTCTGTCTCAACCTTTCTGTGGAGTCTGCATCTCATTTCACCAATGTCTAAATCTAAGTCTATGGCTCTGATACTCCCTAATTACACCCTGGTCTATTTAGGGCACGTGGGCAGTGGAGGCCGCTCAGTTCTTTCAGATTGCTAGAATGCTTTCTTCCATCGATGGACAGCCCCCTGTGTCCAAGTGAATATTCTTCTCTCTCTTTCTCTTTCTATGTATGTATATATACATATACATGCATTATATATACACACATATGTATACACACATACATATATATACATATATATATGTATATATATGTATGTTGTTAGGTGCCGTCGAGTCGGTATCCGACTCATAGCGACCCTCTGTACAACAGGGGAAACACTATTGTCAGTGCTTCTCTGCTGTTCACAGGGTTTTCAATGGCAGATTGATTTTTGGGAGGGGGTTGCCAGGTCCTTCTCCCAAGCCTGTAGCTTCTGGTGTTCCCAGGCGGTCTCCCATCCAGGTACTAACCAGGCCCGACCCTGCTTAGCTTCCGAGATCTGACCGGATCTGATGCCACAGGGCTAAAGCTGCAGGGTATATATGTGTGTATATGTATATATATATATATATATATGATGCATGTATGTGTGTCTATAATCCCTTCATGGACCCACATCCCATACATCAGGAGTTACTACAAAGAAGGTGGTCAAACCAGTGCAGGGACCGTGAAACCATTATACATGTCGACTTTCGTTGTTGTCATTAGGTGCTACCGAATGGCTCTAACTTATAGAGACGCTATTTATACCAGAATGAAACACTCCCTGACACTGTGTAGGGCACATGATCTTTTTTATGTTTAAGCTCATTGTTGCAGCCACTGTGTCAATCCATCTAGTTGAAGGTCTTCCTTTTTTTGGTTGACCTGCCACACCGCCAAACATGATGTCCTTTTACTAAGAGTAAATAATGAACTCCTTAGAGGACCGAAAACTATGTAATTATAGTTTGCCTCTGGAGACAAGTTTAGGAATTGGTCTATGAGAGACAGCCACGTGGTTTTCAAGCTTCTCTAGCCTTTCCAATGGAAAGACTGATTTTTAAAAAAAACTAGGAAATTGTCTTCTCAATATCAATTTATGGAAATGAGCCAGAAATCCATGGTAGATTGGGTAGTTAGATTTTAGCAGCTTAAGGATTGACATGGGCTGGGATTTAGCTCAGTTGGTAGAGCACTGCACTGCAGTCTCTGAGGTCCTGAGTTCGATTCCCAGCACCCCAAAAATGGGAGAAGGACCTGGCAATCCACTCCCAAGGCAATCCCGAAACAGTCAGCCATTGAAAACCCTATGAGGGTCGCTATGAGTCAGATACCAACTTGACGGCACCTAACAACAACAAGGATTGACATAAATTTCTAATGTTATGATTTTTAACTTAGACTAAAAATCTGTGGCTGGTATGTGCAATGAGGGGTGGGTGGGGCAGGGAGAAGAAAACTTGTCTCCACCCTTTGATTTCTGCTTACAAGCAGTTTTCTGAGTCCCTCATGGAAGGAGTGTGGATGGCCCTTTTCCCCTGCCTGGTGGTACTCTGCGGCTCCTAGCCAGCCGTGGAGTGCTCTCCTGACCTGCCCCACCAATGCGGCCAACACAAGGAGTGACCTCAATGGAAACCAGAGGATACCCTGGATTTCCCTCCGAGATGTGGGTCAGGCCAGGCCCAGCGCTCTTTCAAAGGCACTGAAATCTATGTGCCGTTCTCTGGTCATTGGCTAACTTTATCCCTCACAATGTGGAAAATGTAGTTTCTAGCAAATTCTTGCTACACTGAGAACGGATGACTTGGAGCAACTACTAGACAGCAAGATGCAGTGATATTTTTGGTCCTCTTGTGTGTGGTCCAGAGGATGAGAATATATAAACAGTGTTTAGCTAACGTAAACAACGTAATCTTTAGACATGAATCTGGGTGAGGCTGTTCTGTTATTAAATTTGGAGCAGCAAGTTGCAGAACTAGCCAAGTCTTCTCAGTCCAGACCTTTAACACATATATCTCTTCTCTCCATGTAAAAAAGAGAGAACTTTTTTTTTTTTTTTTTTGGCAGTACTAGGGGTTGAACCCAGGGCCTCACGCCTGCATGCTCTGCAAGTGCTGGACCACTGAGCCGCGCCCCCAGCCCTTTCTTTTTTTTTTTTTCTTTTTACTTTTTTTTGAGACAGGGTCTTGCTAAGTTACGCAGACTGCCTCTGGTCTCGAACTTGCGATCCTCCTGCCTCCGCCTCCTGAGCTGCTGGGATTACAGGCATGTGCCATCATGCCCGGCTACCACTATTACTATTTGATTTTCCAATTGCATATGTTAACATTTGCCCATCTTGAAATTCACATTTAATAGATATTTTCACCTCTTTTTTTTTTTTTTTTTTCTCTGCTAGCCCTTGAACTCAGGGCCATATGAATGCTAAGCACATGCTCTACCTCCCCAACCCAATAGATTGTTTCTCAAGAATTTGACACGGGCATACAATTTGGTTGGGGGAGGGTTGTCATCTTCCACCTAAGTTCTGGCCCTATTTGGCACAGAGGACTGCAGCTGTAATTCCTTGGCTGGAGGTGAAGTTTGTGTCTACTAGCTGACCTACAGCATTATTGCTTGGTGTTTGGGATTCAAGGCTTTGCAAAATTACGTGTTGCTATTTGAAATAGTTAAAAACTTGTCTTTTTTTAAACGAAACAAATTGAACCCGCCCTCCCAAATCCCTTTCCACTTTTTGTTCTCTTCAGGACATACAAAGATTGCAACCCAGCCACTTTTTCGTGATACATTTGCTGCCTATAAATGGCAGATAGCACCAGCAATAGAGCAACTCTTTCATTATGACCACAGCATGGATATTAGGAAAGCACTGGGTGATTGAGTGTGTCAGGCATTTGGCCACATGCTAGTTTTATAGTTGTTAAGTTCGGTTTTAGAGTTTTATCACCATCTATCCCCTCCATCTTCTCATGTTTGGCTAAGGAATCCTTGCATAGTCATTTCCTATTCATTTTTGTTGTTGCTGTTGTTAGGTGCTGTTGAGTCGGATCCAACTCATAGTGACCCTATGTACAACAGAACGAAACACTCCCTGACACTATGCCGGGCACATGATCATTTTTATGTTTAAGGCCATCTTTGCAGCCACTGTGCCAATCCATCTAGTTGAGGGTCTTCCTTTTTCCCTTGACCTGCTACTCTCCCAAACACAATGTCCTTCAGCGGGACTTGGTCCCTCCTGACAACATGTGTAAAATACATTAGAAACAGTCTAGCCATCCTTGCTTCCAAGGAGCACTCTAGTTGTACTTCTTCTAGGACAGATGTTAGTTCTTTTGGCAGTCCATGCTATATGTAATATTCATCCCCAGCACCATAATTCAAAAGCATTGGTTCTTCTCCTGTCTCTCTGGACTCTGAGTTTTCTAAAAACAAACAAAAAAACTAATTCAAAAAATTAACTTTTGGTAGAGTTATAAAATGACTCCCAAATTATTGTCTTAACCATAGGTGTGAAGAAAAGTTTCAATGCCAAATTTAGGCAAAATAACTAACCAAATATTTGATATTCTTTATTACTTGTTTTAGAAATTAGCAATCGGCAGAACTGATCCCATTATTTCTGAGAGTCATGACTGAGCCAGTTACCCAGCTCTGAAGGAACTCTCATTTTATGTTCACTAACATTTTACTTATGCAAAAATGGCCAAACTGCGTCTTACATATTTCGGACATGTAGTCAGGAGAGAACAATCCCTGGAGAAGGACATCATGTTTGGGAGAGTGGCAGGTCAACGCAAAAGAGGAAAACCCTCCACCATATGGATTGACACAGTGTCTGCAACAATGGGCTTAAACATAAATAAGACTGTTTGCCTGGCACAGAATTGGCAAGTGTTTCTATCTGCTGTACATAGGGTCGCTATGAGTCGGACTCGACTCGACGGCACCTAACAACAACAACAACAAGAGCCTCAAGTTTTTTCCATTGTAACACTTCTGAAAACAAAATGTGACTTATAATTGGTGACATGTCATAGCTTAGCGGTAGTGTTTTATTTTAGTTGGTGGAACAGAAAATAAAATTAAGATGATGTTGTTGTTAGGTGCCTTCGCGTCAGGTCCGACTCATAGTGACCTTCATAGGATTTTCAATGGCTGATTATTTCAGGATTGCCATGTCCTTCTCCCATTTTTGTGGTGCTGGGGATTGAACCCTGGTCCTCAGAGAGTGCAGAGCAGCACTCTACCAACTGAGCTAAACCCCAGCCCAAAATTAAGATAGATTAGACAAAATACAATATTTGCTTAGCCACATACCTCTACGGATGTATATCACTGACACGAGATGAGGTAATAGGGAAAAATCTAACTTTATGTTAATAATAATGTTTAAAACTGGCTGGTTGCCATAGTGCGTGCCTGTAATCTCAGTGACTCAGGGGCCTAAGGTAGGAAGATCATAAGTTCAAAGCCAGAGGCGGCCTATGTAACTTATACAGCCCATGCCTCAATAATAATAAAAGTTGGGCTGGGGCTGTAGCTCAGTGGTGGAGAATTTACCTAATGTTCTCAAGGCCCCGTATTCAATCCCAGGCACCACACACATACACACATGCACAATAAAATAATTTCAAGAACTAAGCTCTCTCAGATGACATAAATAGCTACAAATATTTGCTCTTTTTTTATTTTTATTTTTTGTAGTACTGGGGGTTGATCCTGGGGCCTCACGCCTGCATGCTTTGCAAGTGCTGGACCACTGAGCTGAACCCCCAGCCCTTTAATTTTTTTCCTTACTTCCTGAGACAGGGTCTTGCTAAGTTACATAGACTTCCTCTGGTCTCGAACTTGCAATCCTCCTGGCTCTGCCTCCCAAGCCACTGGGATTACAGACCTGCGCCACCACGCCCAACTGCTGCCCTCTTCAGTTAAAGAGAAGTTGCCACCTTCAAGGCCATCCGTTTCTCTCTCTGTGAGAAAGTGACTTCATCCGTTATACTGTTTGGATTACAATGAGCCTCAAAGAGTATTTGGATTTTTTTTTTCAACCATGAAGTCTTTAAAAAAAAAAAAAGTCTGTTGGTCAAGATCTAAGGGTAAAGGATCCAAAACTTAGGCACAACTACATTTGAAAACGAAGCTGGAAATACAGAAATAAATGTCCTCGGTCCTCTTAGAATAAACCAATGCTCAAAATACAGACATGGGGACTTTTTTTTTTTTTTTTTTTTTTTGGTGGTACTGGGGGTTGAACCCAGGGCCTTGCGCTTGCATGCTCTGCAAGTGCTGGACCACTGAGCTGCACCCACAGCCCATTTTCTTACTTTTTGAGACAGGGTCTCGCTAAGTTACGCAGACTGCCTGTGGTCTCGAACTTGCGATCCTCCTGCCTTCGCCTCCTGAGCCGCTGGGATTATGGGCGTGCGGCACCGCACCCGGCTCAGGAAGTTTTTTCATTCAGGTAAATCATGCCTGCCCCTGAGGTTCGGAAGCACTTTACCACATAGCAGCAATGCTGCGACTGACGGCAGTGAAGTCCTCTTGTTTTTAAAACCATGAGACAGATGAAGAATGCATTTACTATGGCGGCACAAACGCTTTCCCCTCCATCTCCTTGATTTTGCTTGAGGAAACACTCAAATATCCAGTGATAACGTGCTGGTTTGCAAAATGTTAAAGCTGACGCCTTTAACAATGCAAAGAAAGGGCAAGATTTCCTAGCCAACATGTTTCCTGTTTGAAAGAGTAGTTTTTGCTGATTATCAATCTAATAGGCATTCACTGTGAAGAATTCGGAACATCCAAAAGAATATAAAAATAATGTGACTCCTGCTGTTGCAACCCTGATGAGGGTTGATGACCATCAGTGACCCAATGGATATCTTCCCTGATTTTTTCTCCTAAAGTTACACATGGCCACGTGCGTGCACCATGACAGCACGTGTGTGCGCTTGTACCCCTTTATTATAAGCGTGGACTATGCTTCTCAGGATTCCCTGCACCCCACTGCTGGAGGCTTGCTATTTAGGACGTTTTTGGTTGGCTCTGGGGGCTCCTGTGTACACGTGGTATTCCCTGAGCAGTTTTTAGCCCGACTTTGCCCTGGCAGAGCTTTCCTTTCTTGAATCGGGGTGCACACCGAAGCGCAGTGACCCACAGAGACAGTGCTTCGACAGACTCAACAGTGGGCTGAGGCAGGCAGGCCTGCAAGTCTGCCTTGTAAGATAAAACTTACCTACACTGTGATTCTGGGAGTTAGCTCAGTTGGTAGAGCGCTGCTCTGCAGTCTCTGAGGTGCCGAGTTCGATTCCCAGCACCACAAAATAGAAGAAGGACCTGGCAACCCACTCCCAAGGCAATCCTCAAACAGTCAGCCATTGAAAACCCTATGAGGGTCACTGTTAGTCAGAGACTGACTCGAAAGCACCTAACAACAACAACAACAACACTGTGATTCTAGGCTACAGGGAGCCAGGAGAGGTGGACAGTGATCTTCGTGTCTTTTATGCTACAAATGGGTGTTCGAACATTAAAAGAAGAAAATTAATGAGAGTGCAGCCAAACAGTGCAGGGCTCCCCCCTCCCCCCAGGGGCTCCTCATTTCAGAGGGAAAAAGGAACAGTTGTTGTTGTCGTTGTTAGGTGCTGTTGAGTCGAGTCCGATTCATAGCGACCCTATGTACAGCAGATCGAAGCACTTGCCGATTCTGTGCCAGGCAAACCATCTTATTTATGTTTAAGCCCATTGTTGCAGACATTGTGTCAATCCATCTGGTGGAGGGTTTTCCTCTTTTGCTTTGACCTGCCACTCTTCCAAACATGATGTCCTTCTCCAGGGATTGTTCTCTCCTGACTACATGTCCGAAATACGTAAGACGCAGTCTGGCCATTCTTGCTTCCAAGGAGCACTCTGGTTGTACTTCTTCTAGGACAGATCTGTTGGTTCTTTTGGCAGTCCATGGTATATTCAATAGACGTCTCCAGCACCACAATTCAAAAGCATCCATTCTTTTTCTCTCTCTCTTGTTCAATGTCCAGCTTTCACAACCATATGATGCCACTGAAAATACCATGGCATGAGTCAGACGCACCTTCGTCTTCAACGGGACATCTTTGCTTTTCAATACTCTAAAGAGATCTTTTGCCACAGCTTTTCCTAGAGCAATGCGTCTTTGGATTTCTTGACTGCTGCTTCCACGGGTGTTGATTATAGAGCCAAGCAAAGCAAAATCCTGGACAACCTGGAACAGTTACTGTGTCCAAAACCTCATCGTTCTATGGAAAGGTCCAAATTGAGCTCAGGGAGGAATGGCAATCTTGCTTGGTACTGTGGTGAATTTTCATTATGTTTTGCTTTGAAACAATAGCATTCACTGTTGTAGACATCACTTAGGAGGGTCCCCCCAAAAGGATGGGTCTCAGAAGCCAGGGTGATGTGGAATTTAAAACCATCAGGCTTCATAAGAACATGAAATGTCCCTTTTTCATGCTTTAAAAGTAGAGAACCTTAATTTTTGCCTCTGAATTGTGGGGGGCCCTCATTCATGGATTGCTCTTGGCTTCGCAAACCTCCGTGTGTCTGCAGTAACCATGCCCCTGAAGTCCCTTGGTGAGCCTGACAGGGTCTGAGGAGTGGTGCTCACGGAAATAAGGGTGGACGATGCAGAAGTGATGGCTCAGGTCTGGAGGATCCTGGCGAGCCCCAGAGGAAGCTGCAAAGGCCAGCGGGCAGGGGAACAGCGGCGCTGCCCCCAGCCAGCACCCAGGCTCCTGGATGATTTCTCTTATCTGCTTCGGAAGAGCCAGGGAGTGGGAAGGGAGATGGCCGGGGTGGAGGTGCAGGAGAACAATAACATGGAAGAGACATGTGCCATTGGGGTGGGGGGTGCTCCTGGGAGGGGAGGAGCCGAAGCAGACAGACCCCGCCCGCCCCCTCCCCACCCCCCACCCTTGTGCCTGAAGGAGAGCCGCTGGCAAGCAAGCAAGGCGCTTGGCGGCTAGGTGACCTTGCCTTGCTAGGCTCCTCCCACGATGTCCCTTGTAAGCCAGCCATTGCCCTTCCATTGCTGGCACCTTCCAGAGGGAGGAGCTTGCTTTTCTGAGCCCTCATCCTTTTATTCCAGCTTCCTTGGGTCTCCCATGGCTCTGGGTGGGATGCTGGCATCCCACATTTCTGAGAGAATCTCAGGTGACAAGCTGTTATGGTTGAGCGGCCACCAGCCTGCAAGCTTGGGTGCCAGCCCCCTCCTACCCCCCAGCAACCAGGATCATTGGAGATCCGTTCTGAGCCTCAGCCCTGCCTACCTTTGAGTCAGGCACATCATGGCCAGCCCAACGTCATCAACCTCAAGACTTAGGTTTTCCTTCTCCTTTGTGTCTGTCCAACCTGCAGATGCCCACACCCTCTGCAGCTGTGGCCAGCCTGCCCTGTTGGGGACCAGGAACAACGGGGGTGGCCCTTGGGGGGAAGAGCTGGAAGACTCAGGCCTGGTAGCCGCTCACATAAGCACACAGCATTGTCTGCTCCAGGGGTTTGTTGACAGAAGGCTTAGGTTTTCGTCTTTCAGATAACAGTCGCCGCCATGCATGCATCTTTTTCCCAGAGGACTCTGCAGTTTGCCAAATGCTCTGTAAACAGACGACTCGCTGTGTGTGAACTGTAAACTTTCCTCTGTAGGTACTGAGGGGGCCTCAGTGTTTGCAGCTGGGCTATGTCAGAAGGGTGGCATTTAAGATATAAACTTCCTTAACTGGAGAAAGAACGTTCTCAGTCTTCCACATAGCGTCTCTAGGCGACATTTCTGTTTTTGTGAGTTTCACCTCCCGGTAGTTACTCTTTGTGCTGGGTTACTGTGGCAGCTCAGGAAGGCACTCTGCACACACGTCATCATGAAACACACTCATTCCCACTCTGCCTTTGATCTTCAATCTGCTTGGCTTGTAGTGAAACACAGAACCTTGTTTTTGAAGCATATTTGGACAGAATTTAAATGCCCTGTTACCAAGAGGAAGAAAGGTTCATGGTCTTAAAATTCGATCTCCTCTCTGGGGACTTAGTATAGAAGGAATTGGAGAGCAGATGGTTCAGAGGTCGGAAAGAGGGGGGAAAGAGTTCATGTCATTTTCAATTATTCAATGACAGCTCATGTTTGGGAGGATCGTTTAAGAAGTCCTTTCATAAGTGTAATTCTGTTAGTTCCTCAAAAAGCTGCCGGTGATTATGTGCATATGACAACGGAGAAACTGAGGCTTGGGCGGGACAAGAGACTTTCCTGCCAGGTGGCTCTACTGTGTTTGCTTTAGCATGGTGATCAGCCCGTCAGCCTTAGCAAGGGGAATAACCAGCGTTGTCTAATCGATTTTCCTTCCTCTTCTTGATATGATAGACATATGCAAGTTACCCCAAGACAGAGGAACCTGCAGGGATTTTAAGCTGATGTGGTTCTATGATACAAAGACCAAAAACTGCGGGAGATTCTGGCACGGAGGCTGTGGGGGAAACGAAAACAAATTTGCATCACAGGAAGAATGTGAAAAGGTTTGCGCTCACGGTAAGTACTTGTGCCCTCTTGTAAATGAGATAGGAGATCCCAGATCAATAATCTTCCTTGGAAAATATTTGAATTACAGTGGTTATAATACCTCTGAAGAAGAAAATAAATTACCAATGGGGATAAGGAAGATGTTCAAATAAAACACATTAAAAACAAAAATTTAAATTTTACCAAAAAACATGACATTTTTTAAACTATTAGTTTGTTTCTTAAACAATACTTGTATTTTTGCCAGTGAAGCAACACAGCCAACTACTTGACGGTCTCCAGAAATGTTACCAAGTTCCTGTTACCCATTAAAAATTGCACCAACCGTAATTATTAGAAAAATAACATAATGCCAAGCGCGGTGGCGCACGTCTATAATCCTAGTGGCTCGGGAGGCGGAGGCAGGAGGATCGCAAGTTTGAGACCAGAGGCAGTCTGCGTAACTTAGCGAGACCCTGTCGCAAAAAGTAAAAAATGGGCTGGAGGTGCAGCTCAGTGGTCCAGCACTTGCAAAGTGTGCAAGCGCGAGGCCCTAGGTTCAACCCCCAGTACCGGAAAAAAAAAAAAAAAAAAAGAAAGAAAAATAACATAATGATGAATTGCAGATAACACTAAAGATAAATTCCTCCATGTATTCATCTTTAAACGAGTTTTCTGCCCTTAAATAATGATGTGACCCTGGGCCATCCAAATCTCCATCATATTGGGCAACTAGATCAGTAATAAAAATAACAGCAACGTGGACCAGAGCGTGGGGTGAGTGCGAGAGTCGAGAGGGTTCTGTCTGCACAGAGACCTGGGGGACAAGGAAAGGCACGAGCTTGGACTCAGTGCATAGACAGCCCATGCCTGATGCCAGGGAGGTCACAGGGACCCGGGAGGGTACTGAGCAGGCTGGTGAGAAGGGGTGAAGCCCCGAGGCAGGGGTCATGCCGTGGTAAATGCAGTGTCCTCTCCCATCACTGATGTGGCTTTTTTCTGTCCTCTTCCCTCCCTGGCTCAGTGCTGGACAAACCAGGAGTGGTCAGCGTGATGGGGACCTAGGTGCGACTGGCCGCAACACATACCTCCAGGAGAAGGAAGAGGCAGCCGTGCCCAGCTCCCCTTGGTAGACGCTCCTGGTAGCTCCCCTGGCACCGAGCCGTTCCCTGCTTTGACCGACCTTGACCTCGGGAGGAAGCCCTGTGCTGCGCGACCTGCCAATATGGTGCTAAATGTGTCTGTGGACCCCGGCGCTGTCGCCTGGCAGTTCTGCCGCGCCCCGCAGACCTCGAGCATGGGTAGCCACTGCCGGTGCGCGTGTGACCGTTCCTTAGGCTCCCGCTCCCTTTGCTTCCCGCGTGCCTGCTGGGGGCAAACAAGCTCTCGAAGATGAGCCCAGGGCACGGCAGCTCCGTAGGCTTCTGCTTGGTTCCCGCGCCCCTTAGTTACGCATGGCCTGGGTGGAGAAGCGAGAGGCCAACGTTCCCATTCCCCCCCGCCTTCCTAGATGAGGCTTCAAATGACTTTTCTTCTTGGAAAATCTTCTCAGAAATGATCTGGTCAGAAGGAAGCAAAAATCCTTGACCTGGGTGCACTGTGGGGACCGACACCTTCCTTAGAGAATCGAGAGTCACGGTAGAGAAGATCCTCGGCTTTCCTCAATGTTGCTGTTGTTCTCAAGTGTGGGGGGATGGGGTTTAATTTTAAAATTTTTAGGAAATTTATACAAAGAAACTTTTTAATAAAGTATATTGAAAGTGTCGCCCGTTCAGCATTCTTGTCGTGTCGCCTGTTGTCATATTGGCTGGGGGCGGGGGGTTGGCTGGTTCCCTGGTTCCTCCCTCTCCGTGGCTGGCATGGAATGTGTTCCTTGGACTCCAACTGTTTACTGCAGTTCCAAGACACAGTGTAAGGATTTTTTTTTCTTTTTGAATTTTCTTTGCTTAAAGACCTTTTCTAATCTTCAGAAATAACACTAGAAACAAACATGACTTCAGATGGTGCCAGAATCCCATGTGCTGTTAGGTGTCCTCGAGTTGGTTCTGACTCATAGCTACCAGAACAAACCCTCCTTGACACTGTGCCATGCCTGGCACTATGTCAGTGCTTCTCTGCTATTCATAGGGTTTTCAGTGGCTGACTGTTTCGGGATTGTGTTGGGTGTGGGCTGTCAGGTCCTTCTCCCATTTTTGCAGTGCTGGGGATTGAACCCAGGGCCTCAGAGAGCACAGAGCAGCACTCTGCCAACTGAGCCAAACCCAGCCCTAATAATTCAACTGAAGAGAAAGTATCTCAAGTTCTCACAAGCTACCTGAAACAATTCTCTTAATCTAGATATGGTAATCTAGAACTGTCAAGGCACAAACATTACATTTCTAAGACAGCATCAAGGAAACAATCTTTCAATTAAAGAACAAAAACATAAGAAAAAAATTCTCATAAGGTTTACATCCCCAAGCAAACCTCAGGTTTCAAATATGTGACAACTTACTCAGCTGGGCAATTTTGGTGGACTAGTTTTGTAAACTTAATTTTACAAAGCAGAAATGATACTCCTACTCCTCACCAACCTTCCTCAAAGAGTAGATATTAGGATTAAACAAGACAATGTACAAGAAAGGGCGTAACAGAGTACCTGGCAAATATTCAGCAAATGTTTGTTGTACTATATTAGGATAAGTGCTTTGAATAGTCTCTACGCACCACCTTTCAAGATGCACTTTTGCTAATTTCTGAAGTGAACTATGTGTGAGGAGTGTGTGCCCATCAACTTGGGACGTGAGCACCATGACCATCCAGGTCTTCCTTTGAAGTAAGGGCATCCTGGAGCGTAAGCCTTAGGAAGCTGAATTTCTTGGATGACAGGTGCTGAGGGTGGAGGCAGGACCTTGCTATGAGCAGAACTGTTCTCTGTGAGATGGGGGTGGCATTGCCAGCTGATCTTTGGGGAAGGCTGGGGAGTTAGGGGAAAGGGTGGGTGTTGGGGTTCAGCTCAGGCCCAGCAGAGGTCAGAACCTTGCCCTGACACTGAGTGGGTATCAGGGACCCACTGGACCAGGCTGGTGTAATGGCTGGAGGCATCAAAGAAGAACCTCGGGAGACTTTCTGTGGGAAGCAGGAGAGGGAAAGTTTATTGGGTTACTCCCCAAGAGGGGTGCAACCAGCAAACAGCCCCTGTCAAGTGCTCAAGTGCTAGCTCTAAGCCTGCAGCATAGAATGTTGCAGGCTTACTGGTGGAATAGCTCAGCCTTAAAGGTACAGCTACAAGCAGCTGGTGTTCTGCTGGGCTGGAGGTCTGGTGGTCTTGACTCTCGCAGCTCGCCTTCTCTGCTTCCCCTCCTTCCCAAGGATGGGAGGAATTGGGAGGCTCTTCGTGGCTTGCTTGTAGCCTTCGGCGCTTCGGGGCCCCTGGTCTTGATGCGTAGGCTTGCTTGGAGATCTTCCACTGGATTGGGGAGTGCTGGATCAAGGTGATGGGGTCCAGGTAGCAGGTGAGGGATGGTGAGAGATGAAGAGTGAAGGGGGTCTGGGAGCCCTACTTATATAGGGTCCCAGGGGTGTGTGTGTGCCCTGGGCTTAGCCAATCAGGGCACATTCCTGACAGGTACAGCAGGTGAACTGTCATACCTGCCAGGTAGGGGCAGTTATTTAACTGAGATGCTAGGGGTAGCCAATCAGGATTAAGGTAGTTGAGGCTGGTCAAGCTAGTCAGGGGCCATATTTGCTCACTCGATGGGAGGGGTAGGAGTGAGTGAGTGGGATGTGGCCCTGGGGTCACCTAGAGGTCAGTCCCTCAGGCTAGTATGAAGGACCCTAGTTATGGGGTGGATTTAAAAATCCCCAACAGGTGGGGGTCCCCTGAGCACCCTGGGATGCCCGCCAGATCCTCAGGGGAGAGTCCTAAGTTCTCAGAGAGGGTGTGTCTGCACAGAAGCGGGAGGAAGAATGGCGCCTGGTGCCCAGGTCAGGGTGTGAGGTATGAAGGGCCGTGTGGGCCAAGGACCCTGCTGGGAGTCTGAGGGGATCCTGGGAAGGACTCAGGGCTTCACAGTCTGTGACGTGGGGGATTCGAGCTGATGTGCGGCTGGTTGGGACTGAGGGCCCAGCCAACCGTCAGGGTAGCTTCAGGGGAATTGGGAAGCGTTGCGGACCCTTCCAAGCCCTCACCATCAGTTGCTCTTACCTGGCCTTTGGAAATATCCCGGGGTGCCTCTCTCCAGCAGTGAGGGAGGCCATCCCTTCCTTCTGATAGGCCCTTTCTACTTCCGGGTCATGCCCACCTCTCCTTGTCTTTGAGGACCTCTCTTTTGGCATGTGACCTGCCCAGTGGGACCACAGAAGGCCCAGCGATGGTCCTGAATGCCTTCCAAATGGGTATTTCAGCTGCGGGGGAAATGGGCTTTTCGGGCCTTTCTCAGTGACACCCATCTTGAGGTCCTCCAGCCCACCGGAAACGCCCCTTCCATGCAAATATGTCTGCCCTGTTCCCAGGTAGAATGGGGCAAGCTGAGTTTGTCCCACTGGAGCACAGCGAGGTTGGTAGTGGGGTCAGGGAAAGGGGGGGTGGGATGGAAAGCATAAAGCAACCTGTCATAGTTTCTAGAGCTGCCACAATAAAGGGCCACCAGAGACATGAGCTCCCTCACGAACTTGTTGATTTTGATGTCTTTTAGTGCTTCTGTTGTTTTTGTTTCACCTCCTCCACATTGGCAAAATGTTTTCCTTTGAGGACTTCTTTCATACAGAGAAACAAAAAAAGAAATTGCACTGGGCTAGATCTGGTGAATAGAGACGGTGGGGCATAAGGGCCATTTTTGGTCAAAAACTACTGACCACTCAGCACGGTGTGGGCAGGTGTGTTGCCCTGGTGGAAGAACCAGTCATAGATTTGTCACAACTCCGTACATCTTTTCCACAAATTGCTATGCAACCTTCTTAAAACTCCCAGACAAAGCTCTGGCTGACCACTTGACCTGGAGGGACAAATTGTGAGTGGACAACTGAATGCATAAAAATATGATTTTTTAATAAATAAATTCTATTTTGGGGGGGTTCTCCCTCATGCATAATGCTTTATCCACAGAAGAAAAAAATAAGTAGACATTAAATATGTATTGTTGTTGTTGTTGTTAGGTGCTGTCGAGTCGAGTCCGACTCATAGAGACCCTCATAGGGTTTTCAATGGCTGTTTTGGGATCGCCTTGGGAGTGGGTTGCCACGTCCTTCTCCCATTTTGCGGTGCTGGGAATCAAACTCGGGACCTCAGAGACTGCAAAGCAGTGCTCTACCAACTGAGCTAAATCCCAGCCCTTAAATATGTATAATGTTGATAAATGTGCCAAGCAATGAACCTAGTCAATAGGATAGAATGTTAAAAAGGTGTTCATGTCTATAATTAATATGACAATTGCATATGTAAGTACACACCCACTCACAAATAAATATGTTTCTTTTGCAAAGAAAGAAATCCTAAAGGCAAATACAACAAAATTTCAGCAGTGGTTATGTCTGGAGTGGTGATTTGCATGTTCTTTAAATGCATCTAGGCTTAAATGTTTTGCTGCCATAACATGTATTACCTGTATCAGCTAATTATTTCAAACTAGAAAGTATTCTCATATAGACATCATTGTTGTTGTTGTTGTTAGGTGCTGTGGAGTCGAGTCCAACTCATAGCGACCCTCATAGGGTTTTCAATGGCTGACTGTTTTGGGATTGCCTTGGGAGTGGGTTGCCACATCCTTCTTCAATTTTGCGGTGCTGGGAATCAAACTTGGGACCTCAGAGACTGCAGAGCCGCACTCTACCAACTGAGCTAAATCCCAGCCCATAGACATCAGATGATTTATAAATAAAATTGCCTTATAGTCTGTGTGGTATGGATCTCTTTAGCCACCCACCCACCCGTCCGTCCATCCCTCTATCCATGCCTGTATTCCATTAGTGTTAACGGCATGGCGGGCTCTGGAAATGCAGTTCTCCTGGAACTGAGCGCCCTGGGGATTGCAGACAACACACAGATACCTCTGTAAACTACTGCCAGGCTGGAGGGGTGGGGAGAGCGGAATCATGGCCGCCTTCCCTGTTCCCTTGCTGTCCTCTCCTCTGCTGACTCAGCGCCTGCTGTTCCCAGGGAAAGGAAACCAGGAGCAAGGCCAGACCTTCCCTCCCACCCAGGGATGCCGAATGCAGAGCCACAGACAGCCAGAGGGGGCGCTGTGGCCCTGAGACACCTCCTGTCACAGAGTGATCTTCAAGGTGCTGGCCCTGTCCCCTCCCGCGCACCTAGACCTTCCTCCGGACTTGCTTTGTACCCAGTACAAGTTCTGAAATGGAATGGAGCGTAACCAGTGGGTTCAAGGACCCCAGACTTGCAATTTTACATGAACATTCCAGATCCGTGGAACTCTGTTTTGTCAATGAAAGCAATGAGTGCATGACACGAATGCGTCCACAGACACGCAGACACGTCATTCGTGCCACCCTGGGCTTTTGGGGTAAATCACTAACCAAACCAGTCCTGGCTCCCTGCCCAAGGAGACCAACAAAGCGCAATCAATGTGACAGTGAGCCATGACAAGCTGCTATGGGACATGACAGTGGCTGTGGGGACAGCGAAGTGGGAGAGGGAACGGGGTGGGCACTGCTGGATTCGGGCAGTCACCCTCAGGCCGCCACATCTCACCAGGGGTCACCGCCGGCCTCCTGGAGAAGGCAACTGGGAGCAAATCCCTGAAGGGGGTCAGGGAGGCGGCCCAGGGGACTCCTTGGGGGCAGAGGGCTGCACGGATGGGACCCCTTGAGGGAAAAGCCTCAGAGGAGGAAGACAGGATGGTCCGTGGACAGCTGGCGGGGAGCGAGGGACAGGGACCCAGGGTCTTCAGGGGTGGCGTGAGCAGACTGGCTGTCCTAGGAGCAAAGGGAGCTGACGATGGCTCTCTGGGGGAGGATGGGTCCCTGGCTGATGGGCGTGGATGAAATGCCAGGATGACCAGGCAGAAGCAGGCACTCCGACGAGATTGCCGCACAAAGCCGGGGACCAGCAGGACAGCAGAGGAAGCGCTTCCGAGGGGCTCTGGGTGCACCTTCCTCCAACAAACGCAATGACTGATAGAATTTTTTTGTTGCTGGATTTTTTTGTTTGTTTGCGTTCGTGGGACTGGAAGGTTGAACCCAGGGCCTTGCCCACCCTTTGCAAGTGTTCTACCACTGGGCTACACCCCAGCCCATGTTTTATTTTTTATCTTAAGACAGGGTCTTGCTAAGTTACCCAGGCTGCCTCTGGCCTCGAACTTGTGATCCTCCTGCCGCTGCCTCCCAAGTCACTGGGATTATAGGCCTTCGCCCTGCGCCTGGCTGCAATGAGGTTTTTCGTTCAGTTTTTCATGTGCATTTCCACAAAGCAAAGCAAACCAGACCCTTTACTAGATCCCCTGTCTGACATGAGGCTCAGCAGAGCGCGATCTGAGCGCCGGGGCTCCTGACCCCTGACAGCTTGCTGCTCTCCCTTGCCAAGGCCCAGCCTCTGCCAGAACCTGGGGAGGACTCTGTGTCCTTTCTTTTTTTTCTTTTCTTTCCTTTTTTTTTTTTTTTTTTTCGGCACTGGGGTTTGAACCCAGGGCCTTGCACTTGCATGCTCTGCAAGTCGTGGACCACTGAGCTGCTCACCCAGCCCATTTTTTTTGTACTTTTTGAGACAGGGTCTCGCTAAGTTACACAGACTGCCTCTGGTCTCAAACTTTCAATCCTCCTGCCTCCACCTCCAGAGCCACTAGGATTACAGGCGTGCGCCACCGCGCCTGGCTTCTGTGTCCTTTCTTGACCCCTGGTGTACCCTGACACCCCTGCCTTCCCTGCTGTCTGTGGGGCAGCCTGGGGCCTGGCCGATAAGGAACACCTGCACAGGATTAACAAACCAAGTTCTGCTGGGCTCAGCACTGGCTCTGGGGCGGTGTGATCTCAGTGCACACGGATCACCTCCATCCAGCTGCACTGGGGTCAGGTATGACATTAGGCACTTCCTGAATACCATCTCAGGTAGTGCCGTTTGGGGCCGGCGTTAGCCTCGTCTTACAGATGATGAAACCGAAGGTCAGAGTGGTCCCGTTCACTTAGCTATAACCTGACACACAAGTCATCGTGACCCAGCGACTCTCCCAGAGCTCCGGGGCATTCTGGTCCCTGGGGGACCCTCACCCTCCCTCACCAGAGGCTCCAGCTGTTTTGCCGGAGGCCAGATCTGAGCCACATGTCTTCTCCCCTGCCCGACTCTCTGAGACCTTCCCTCCCTCTCCCAGGGACAGAGAGTCCCCGTGCGCTTCCACTGCTTCCACTGTACTCTTTCCCGGCCATTTTCCATCCTCCTGAGCTGAGCTGCTCTGGCGTCCTGCAGAAGGACTTGGCGCGGCCGGGCGTCCTGGCGCATGTCTCGGGCACTGGGGACTGGCGGCCTGCTGCCTCAGAGCCCCAGCCACGAGGTCCCTGTTCAGTCTCCAGTCTGAGTGCCCTGGCATCATGGCAGGCATTTGAACCAACTGCTCCCTACTTCTATATACTTTCTATATACTATTCTATATATATACTTCTATATACTATCTATGCCTGCAGCCATAGCCCTGTGGCATCCGATCCTGTCAGATCTCAGAAGCTAAGCAGGGTTGGGCCTGGTTAGTCCTTGGATGGGAGACCACCTGGGAACACCAGAAGCTGTAAGCTTGGGAGAAGGACCTGGCAACCCCCTCCCAAAAATCAATCTGCCATTGAAAACCTTATGAACAGCAGAGAAGCACTGACAATAGTGTTTCCCCTGTTGTACAGAGGGTCGCTATGAGTCGGATACCGACTCGACGGCACCTAACAACAACAACAACAACATATACTATCTATTCTATATATACTATTCTCTATATATTCTATATATACTTCTATATACTATCTATCCTATATATACTATTCTATATTACTATTCTCTATATTTTATATATATATATATATATACTTCTAGATTCTACCTATATACTTTCTATATAATAAAAACAGGAATCGCAGCCTGTGTGGCTGTGCACAGCCTTTTTTTATGGGGAGCAAATATCATGAACCCTTGAATCCATTTTAAATTTCTTGCTCGTGGTGATTCATTTCTGGGGGATGGTTCGTATTTTCCTGCCAAATTCCCCAGTTAGGTCTCCAGCTGGACCCAGCTGTGTCCCTGGAAGCCAGGCACTCTGGGTCCCACCTAGCTGGGTGTGGCTTCTGGGGAAGCTGGGAGCTGTGGATGGGCCCGAACCCTGGGCCACAGTCCAGGGGTCCCCCAGTCTCCTCTTTTCTCTGTTTATCTGCTGATCTGAGCTTGGATGCCACCTGGGTCCCCTGCCCTCCTTCACAGCTGAGAGCTGTGCTAAGGCCTTTGTTTTCCCAGGGGCTTTGCTGTTTGCTGGAAATCATGTGCAAGAGTTGGATTGTCCTTCAGAGGTCCATGGTCCCACGTGGTGCCGTTCTGAATACCTATGCACGCTATTCCCGACTCTTCGACCCTCATGGTGGGCACGGATTTGCACAAGAGCAAAACACCGGGAAAGCAAGGTTTTAAAATCCAGGGGGTGTCACCTGAGGTCGTTTGGTGGTGGCGAGAAACAAGGGAGGAAGAGCGGGCCTCTGCGACCAGTGGGGACACCGCCAAGTAAGGCTCGGCCTGGACAAGAGATCCAGTTTCTCCTGCCTTCAGCCAGAGGCGTCTGTGAAACCTTCCCGCGCCATTGCGAAAAGTCAGCTGGTGGAAGGCATTTGGGCATTTGCGGAGGGAACTAGTCAGACATGTTTGATTTCAGGAGAATGATGGATTTCCAGTCTTTGCACGAATTTTCCAGAGAGCCTGGAAGCAGAATAGCACAATAAAAAAGAAACTGGTTGGAGCCTCTACGCCCAAGAAAAGAGTACTTCTGTTTTTGAAGACTCTAGTTCAGCCAGCTGTGTTTGGCTGGGGTTCGAGTTCAGGACGTCAGCAGGTTATTGGAAACCACTCTTGGTTTGGGCCCCCCAAAGTGACCCTGACCGATTGCAGTCACAGGTAGTTTGGGAAGATATGAGACCACTGCGAAGCGAGATGGGGAAGTGTGGAAGTCAAGGAAGGTGTGTTGATTGACAGCATGTTGCTGTGGGGAGCAGCGGGGGCTCATGGCCGACAGTGCAGCGCTGGGGAGTTGGGGACAGTGCGAGGAGGAGTGGGAACACCTTTTCTGGGGTCTAATGAGGGTCAGCATCAGGTGCCTTAACCCTGCGTTCAGTTCGTCCCGCAGTGCCAGTTCTGCTTACCCAAAGTGGCCCACTAGGCACTCGCATTCCATGCCCAGCTCTACGCCAGCGAGCCGGGCTTCTTACCCATTTAAAGTTTGAGAATAGGTTGCGATCGTTTCGGCCCCAAGACCTCTAATCATTCGCTTTACCGGATAAAACTGCATGGGTCTGCGCTCCCCCCACACCGGGGAGAGAGGGGTGTGCCTGCGAGAGCGCCAGCTATCCTGAGGGAAACTTGGGAGGGAGCCAGCTACTAGATGGTTCAATTAGTCTTTCGCCCCTATACCCAGGTCAGACGACCGATTTGCACGTTAGGACCGCTACGGACCTCCACCAGAGTTTCCTCTGGCTTCGCCCTGCCCAGGCATAGTTCATCCGTTGACTCTCACTTCTCTTTGGCTGGGGATGAGCCTGGGGGTGCTAAATCCCAGAGCTCCGTGAAGTCCTGCACCCACGACTGCTGGAAAGAGTCCTTGGGCAGAGAAACAGGAGAGGGGGCTACTGGGCAGTGGGGGAGTTGTCAGCACTCCTACAGCCACCCACCCCTGGGGCAGGTGAACTCAGATCTGGCCGGAGGAGGGCACTGGAAACAGCACCGACAACCAGCCCATCTGGACACAAACCTAGCACCACCAAGGATCAAGGTGACGCGAGAGGGCATCTGGGTGAAGACGGCTGTAGAGGGTGCATCGCTCACTCCTGTTTACTCCAGGGCAGAGAAAGGAGGGGTTCACGGGCTGAGCCGGTCGCTGAGCTGCTGCCAGTGCCTTACCCTCAACCTGGGGGAGGCAGCAAACTCTGGGAAAGGGTGCCACTAATGTCCCGGTGGGAGTGACGGAGCCCAGATCTGTCTGTGATGTGAATTCTGGTTGTGACTCGCTGGCGCCAGAGGCTGCCCTGTGCCATGGTTCCGTCCCTTTCTGGAAGCCACCCTGGCTTTCTGGCCTTCCCATTGTTGCTGTCAGCTGCTCAACGGCCTTCTGATAAAACAATTTTCCTGTGTGGTAACCAGGGTAAGCTTTGGCAACTTGCAACCCAGAACCCAGACTGGTCCAGGTCCAGTCATTCAGGATCCTACTCAGCAAGTATTCTTTTGAGTACCTAGTGTATGCCAGGTATTAGCAAGTCATGGGGAGCACAAGGTGAATGGTGCATACACCCTCTTCCGTGCACCCCGCATGGGGCGGGAGGTGAGTGATAAACTGCAAAGCCCTCAGTAACCCAGGACACAGCACCCACAACAGAGTGTGCTGAGCTTCAGGGCACACAGGACAAGGCTCTCTGAGGAGTGAGTGCACAGGCTGAAATCCCAAAGGCAAGAGGGAGCCAGCCATGGGCGTTCTGAAGGGAGAAGATTCCCCATCAAGAGCAGAGCTGGTCTGTGGCAGGAGCTTGATGTGTGTGTGAAGCAGCAAGCTAGCCAGTGTGGTGGGAGGGAAAAGCGAGGGGGCGGGGGCAGTGTGAGGGGTTGCAGTCCAAGACAGGATGGCCGTGGTCTTTCAGCCATGGGGAAGAATTGGAGCATTCTGATCTAATGTGGGGCTGAGATTTAGCTCAGTCAGTAGAGCACTGCACTGCAATTTCTGAGGTCCTGCATTCAATTCCCAGCACCACAAAAATGGGAGAAGGGCCTGGCAATCCACTCCCAAGGCAATCTCGAAACAGTCAGCCATTGAAAACCTATGAGGGTTGCTATGAGTCGGATACCAACTTCACGGCACCTAACAACAACAACAACCTTTAGGGGCTGGGATTTAGCTCAGTTGGTAGAGCGCCACTCTGCAGTGTCTGAGGTCCTGAGTTCGATTCCCAGCACCACAAAAATGGGAGAAGGATGTGGCAACCCACTCCCAAGGCAATGCCGAAACCATCTGCCATTGAAAACCCTATGAGGGTTGCTATGAGTTGGACACGACTTAATGGCACCTAACAACAACAACAATCTAATGTTGGGCTGGGATTTAGCTCAGTTGGTAGAGCGCCACTCTGCAGTCTCTGAGGTCCTGAGTTCGATTCCCAGCACCACAAAAACAGGAGAAGGACTTGGCAACCCACTCCCGAGGCAATCCCAAAATAATCAGCTATTGAAAACCCTATGAGGGTTGCTATGAGTCAGACACAACTTGATGGCACCTAACAACAACAATAACAACAATCTAATGCTCTCTGAAGCCTGAGTTCCTTCCACAGCACCACAAAAATGGGAGAAGGACCTGGCAACCCACGGCCGAAACAACCCTGAAACAATCGGCCATTGAAAACCCCATGAATAGCAGAGAGGCACTGACATGGTGCTGGACCTGGCGCAGTGTCAGGGAGAGTTTCGTGTGTTGTACATAGGGTGACTGTGAGTCGGACCCAACTTGCCCGCACTGAACAACAGCAACAACCATCTAACTGGGTAGAAAGCCACTGGAAATGTGAAGCAAGGACGTGGCTCTCTGATGGCTAGAGCTGGGTCACCTACGCTGATCGTCCACAAGATGAACGTGATCCTCAGAGATCACACAAGCCCATCCCCCAGGGACAGGCCCAGGAACCTGGGGGTCAGCAGGGCTCTGGTATAAGAACTGGGCTGAGGCTGTCCATGACTGCACTGTATGAGGGCCTGGGTGGGCACTGGCGAAACACAAGATTTGAGTCCCTTAGCAGACAGTGTGTGGTTCATCCAATGGCTAAGCTTTATTCCTCCCAACCAACTTTGGGATTTTCAGAGAAAAAACAAAATGGCAGAAGCGAAGGTTTCTAGTGTTTGTTAGATAGAAGGACTGGAACGAATTAATGGGACTCAATGACAGCTACAACAACAAAACAACAACAACAGCAACCACGGTTCGCTTCCTGGGGGATTTCATGTCATTGTCAGGGGTCGCCCCAGCCGGACATTGATTTGCTGAAGCCCTGGAGTCGGGCGCTGGTCATCTGTGCCCAACCTCCAGCCACACCTTGGTCCCCCACCCCTTTCTTTCTGGTTGTTGTTGTTGTTAGGTGCAGTTGAGTCGGTATCTGGCTCATAGCGACCCTCATAGGGTTTTCAATGGCTGACTGTTTCGGGATTGCCTTGGGAGTGGATTGTCAGGTCCTTCTCCCAGTTTTGTGGTGCTGGGAATTGAACTCAGGACCTCAGAGACTGCAACGCAGCGCTCTACCAACTGAGCTAAATCCCAGCCCTTTATTTCTGGTGGGCTTTGTTAATCCTTGGGCCACACCCAGCCCTTGGAGTGCAGACAGCAGGGTGGGTGAGGATGGGCTTAGGTCCGCACAGAAAGACTCCAAACTGCAGCTGTCTTTGTTCTTCTGTGAAACAAAAGAGCACTTTGGTGTCAGGATGCCTAACCCTTATCTCCAGACCTGGCAAAGTTAGTGGAGTTTCCCACTCATCAAAGGAAAGCAATGCTATTCACGGCAAGATGCGCCTTCAGAAGGGAAAAAAAAAAAATTAATCATTTCCAGAGCCAACAACTTACACGTGCTTTGTGTTATTCAGAATAAAAGTCCCAAATTAAAATATATTCTTGTTGTTGTTGTTAGGTGCCGTCGAGTTGAGTCCGACTCATAGCGACCCTCATAGGGTTTTCAATGGCTGACTGTTTTGGGATTGCCTTGGGAGTGGATTGTCATGCCCTTCTCCCATTTTTGCGGTGCTGGGAATCCAACTCGGGACCTCAGAGACTGCAGAGCAGCACTCTACCAACTGAGCTAAATCTCAGCCCAAAATATATTCTAATTCTGTTGAGTTCCAGTCAATCCCATTCTGTTATATAGAGTATATTCCGAGAATTTTCTTTCTGTATGGTGGCCCTGGAAAAGCTGGCACTGAGGACTGGGTCTGTTCACGATCAAGCTGTAACCAGCTGGTTTGTAGAGCTTTGATTTATACAATGCGTTTCTGGGGAATTTCTATGAGTGGCTGGAGAGTCCCCGCTGTGAGTGCAACCCCACAGGGCAGTCTTTCCTCAGATGGCCAGAGTGCAGCGTAACTATGGGCTCTGTCTTTCTTGGGGTTTCGAAATAAAAGCCTCTTTTCCCTAGAAGCATGTCCATCAGCAGGGTCTGGTGAGTTCGCTTGTCCCCAGACAGCTGCCCAGGGTGGAAACTGTCCTGAGTGGGGTCCCGGCCCTGTCCCTCAGCCATTCCACCCGATGTTCCTGCCTTTTAAGGAAACCGTGCCGTCTGAGCATCTGGTGGCACATTCCGGCCTGCACAGGGAGCCAGAGCTGGGGCCTGCCATTGGCCAGTGCTGCTGCCAGCGTGGCAGCGAGGAGGCTAAAAATAGCCAGGGGACTTCAGAGGCTTCGCTGCTGCAGCCGGTTTGCATCGGCTGTGGAAATATAGGAACCGGCTGCGGGGTCTCCCGGGGACACAGCTAATCCCCTTGTTTGGCAGAAGATGTTGCCCACACCCCGCCCACCCCAAGCCCTTTGCTGGTTTCCTGGAGCTCTTGGGGGCCCCTCTCCCCCTGGAGTCTCCTGCCTCCTTCAGCTCTGGGGCCAGGAAGCCTCTGCTTTCTCTCCACCACTGTCCCCTGGGGGGCAGAATGCAACAGAGGGGGCAGCTGAGGAAATGGCCCAGCAGCCAGCATGGCCTTGTGACTGGATTCTGAGACCACCCTGCCTCAGTCCCTCGGGGTTCTCTCCAGTTGGAGGAGTGGCCACGGTAGTCAGCCAGTTCTCTTGGCGCATCAGTGACTGGATCAGAGTGTCCCCAGACAGCCCCCATGATTGTCTCTGTGACTTCTCAAGGGGTAGTGACTGCTTGATTGACATCTCCCATGGCTCCCACGAAAATCGTGGCACCGCTGTGGCGCCCACATTGTGCATGGTCCCACTGGACTTGGGCATTGCAGAGACAACACCAGCAGCTCTCGATCTGGCTTCTGTCCTTGTCAGCCCCGGGACAGTAGTTCACTTCTGCTCCTGCGCATCTGCTGCTGCAGCTGGGGCTCTGGGGCAAGGTCTGGCTGCTGGCGATCAAGCAGGCAAACTGTCCACGCCTCACCATCTCCACCATTTAAAAGGAAGAGCCTTAAAAGACACTGACATCAAAGACTTCACATGCAGTAAACAATTTTTGCTCAGAGAACTTGTTCTAATAATGCTTAACCTCTAGTCAAATGACCTTAGTGAATAACCTTAGGGTCCTCTTGCTCTGTCCCAAAGTCAGTAAAGACTTGGATGCGTCCCCTGGAATAATCTGGAATAATTTGGCCATAGCCCTGTGACATCCGATCCCGTCAGATCTCGGAAGCTAAGCAAGGTCGGGCCTGGTTAGTACCTGGATGGGAGACCACCTGGGAACACCAGAAGCTGTAGGCTTGGGAGAAGGACCTGGAAACCCCCTCCCAAAAATCAATCTGCCATTGAAAACCCTATGAATAGCAGAGAAGCACTGACAGTAGTGTTTCCCCTGTTGCACAGAGGGTCACTATGAGTCAGATACCGACTAGACAACACATAACAACAACAACAACAATTTGGTTGTCAGGTCCTTGATCTCTTTATCATTATGATTTACCCCTCATTTTCACCTAGTCAACTACATTCACCACCACATCTGCAGAAAACTTTGTTCTTGCTGTTAGGTGCCATTGAGTCAGATCCAGCTCATAGTGACCCTAAGTATAACAGAACGAAATGCTACTCAATACTGTGTCATGCACAAAGATCTTTTTATGTTTGAGCCCATTGTTGCAGCCACTGTATTTCTTCTCATTTGGAGTTCTGCCACATCAGCTAAAGGAGGTCCCAGGGGCGTTAGTCCCTTCCCTTCAGTAAGGTCGACTCTTACTTTGAAGAGGCAACTCTTCCCCTGTCGTTTCTTAAATGGCTTCCAACCTTGGGGCTCATTTCAGACACTATATTCGACAGTGCTTCTCTGCTACTCATAGGGTTTTCAATGGGCAATTATTTCAGGAGTGGGCTGCTGGGTCCTTCTCCCTAGTCTGTCTTAGTCTGGAAGCTCAGCTGAAACCTGTCTACTACGGGTGGTCCTGCCGGTATCTGAAATACCAGTGGCTTAGCTTTCAGCGTCAGAGCCACACGCAAGCCCCCTTAGCATGACAAGCTGACAGACACGTGGGGTGAGAAAGCTTCCCTTTTCTACCTCAACCTCAGTCACCCCACCCTCCCTCTCCAGCTGTCTTTCCAGTCTTCCCATTCAAGGGCCCCACCACAGCGATTTCTCACTATCAAATGCTCCGTTCCTGGAACTGTATCTCCCCTGTCTGGCGTTACCTCTTGGGCTGATTCTTCTCTCTCTCTTTCAGCTTTGCCTTCTTGGTCCAGATTTATAACTGTTTCTCCCTTTGCTATTATAGAACACTGTACTTCCTTATTATCAAAGGCGCTATAAATATTGTTAGTGGGCCTGGAAGCAATGACACATTTCTTTTATTTAATATCTTTAGGGTGAGTGGTCTCACTATAATCTAGTTTGAAGTGACTTATTTTAAGTTTGAGAATCTTATTTCTGAATATAACTGTTTATAACTGGAGTTAGAATGGGATATTCTGCAATAGCTAACAGTTGAGCTCAGTTGGTAGAGTGCCCTTTGAGGCCCTGGGTTCTATCTCCAACACCACAAAAATGGGAGAAGGACCTGGCAGCCCACTCCTGAAACAATCCCAAAACAATCAGCCATCAAAAACCCCATGAGGGCCGCTATGAGTTGGATGTGAATTGATGGCACCCAGCAACAGAAACTACCTCAAGGCCTCCTGCTGTTCCCTAGGCAGCCCATAGGGTTTTAAAACAGCTGCAATTGTCTGGATGACAGGTAAGGGGTAGTGACTGCTTGATTGACAGCCTCCAGGGCTCACTCTAATCGTCCACCCACGGGTGGCTGTAGCTCCACTCACCACTGTGTGTCCTCTGGGCCGTGGGCTGGCAGGGCTGTCCCTGTTGGGAACATCATTGCCAGTCATAATGACAGAGGGGAGGAGAACACTGCAAATCACAGACCGGCTCCTAACGCCTCTGCCTGGAAGGGCCGTCATCAGCGTGCGCGCATTCACTGGGCAGAAGCAGCACATGACCAAGCCTGCTGATACAGGGGCAGTGAAACACCCCCATGTCCTAAAGACGGGCTGCAAGTATTTGGGAACAAGACAGTCCAGCATGGCGGGTTCTGAATTATACTTGGCCAGGTACCCAATTCCTTCTGCCCCGGTCTCTCATGAGACTTGCTTGGTGTGACTCAGCCCCTCCTGCCTGGGGCTCCCATTCACCCCGAGGTACTCTCAACCTGAACTCAGTCTCTGGTGCCTGTCTGACTCCCACTTTTACCAAGAGTACTGGGTCTTGATCTTCCACCCCTGGCCCTCTCTGCAGACCATCTGAGCCAGGTTGTTGAAGACATTAGCTCCTTCCATCTTGGGCGTGGCCGATCCACTGCCCAGCTAGGCTGATGGTCTTCCTTGGGTAGCCTCATCTGCCGGGACATGCTGAATGCCCATTTGGACACCAGGCCTGGGTCTTTCACCTTCCTTCTGTCCTCGCTGGTTCCTTCCTAACGTTCCAGCCTAGGCGGCCAAGGTCTTAGCCTCTGGTGTGTCTTGTGACCAAGTCCTCTTAATAGTAACCAGAAAGAGAAACCGCATAGGGTGGGCACAGAAGGCATTTTCAGCATAGGGGGAAAGTGGCAGAGGTGAGCTTAGGAGCTGGCAGCAGCCTGGTGTACTGGGCAGAGTCTGGGGTTAGACAGAAGATGCCCCTGCTTCAGAATCCCACAGAGGGACTGGGAACTTCAGCTTGGGAAATGAAAATCTCTGTGGCCAGAGAAAGCTGCTTAGCACCTCTGACATTCAATTTCTCATCTGCAAAATGGGTTCAGTGAGCTAATATATGCAACATGCTCTTCAGAAGCTGCATATTTAAAAGCCGGATGTGGTGGCGCACACCTATAATCCCAGCGGCTTGGGAGGCGGAGGCGGGAGGATCGCAAGTTGGAGACCAGAGGCAGTCTGCATAATTTAGCGAGACCCTGTCTCAAAAAGTAAAAAAAATCATGGGCTGGGGGGTGCAGCTCAGTGGTCCAGCACTTGCAGAGCATGCAAACGCAAGGCCCTGGGTTCAACCCCCAGTACCACAAAAAAAAAAAAAAAAAAAAGAAGTTGCATATTTCAAGATAGTTTTAAAAAAGCTTTGATGAATATTTGTTTTGCTATTATTGTTGTTGTTGTTGTTAGGTGCCATCAAGTTGGTATCCGACTCATAGTAACCCTATGTACAACAGAAGAAACACTATTGTCATGCTTCTCTATTCATAGGGTTTTCAATGGCTGATTGTTTTTTGGGAGTGGGCTGCCAGGTCCTTCTCCCTTTGCTGTTATAGAACACTGTACTTCCTTATTATCAATGGCACTGTAAATATTGTCAGTGGGGCTGGAAGCAATGACATTTCTTTTATTTAATATCTTTAGATTGCGTGGTCTCACTATATTCTGCTTTGAAGTGACTTATTTTAAGTTTGAGAATCTTATTTCTGAAGAGCCAGACAAGTTCATTCATTATTCCGAAGGCCTTATACACTATGTAAGGTTTTGTTTTAGCTACCAGTAGGTCTTCTGGATGTATAACAAGTGTGAGTTCTGACGTTGTGATGAATGTTAAGCTTGAGATCAAAGGCGTGGATGCTCAGCCACCTGTGGAGGCTGGCCTTGCATGAATTAGTCATGATTCATCTTAAGGGAAACATTTGTTGCTGTGTTAGTCACGGAAAGTCCTTGGGTTTAGCCTGGGTATCGGCTGGCAATTTCACAGATTTCACTTAGCTTTCCCGGCAGTTCCGCCAAGGGGAAGAAGCCACCCTGAGGAAGAAGGCTTGATGTTGAAGAGGTGGCCAAGGTGGAGAGGGCCTAACGCGCCCACATTATGGATGAAGGAGCTAACCCCTGCGACGTGGACTGACCAGGTCAAGGTCACAGACTGGTGAGAGAGGAGGGCGGGTCTTCCTGCATCACCGCACGTCACACACCTCTGACAGCCAGTGCATGTGTTCAGAGGGAGGCTGAGGAAACGGTCATGTGCTTGTCATCTCTTTGATTACTGAGGGGCACCAATGGGCAGGCGTCACTGCTCATGCATGGGCTCTCCTGACAGACCTTTTTTTTTGTGGTACTGGGGTTTGAACCTAGGACCGTGCACTTGCATGCTATGCAAGTGCTGGACCACTGAGCTGCACCCTCAGCGCATTTTTTACTTTTTGAGACAGGGTCTCGCTAAGTTACCCAGACTGCCTCTGGTCTCAAACTTGCAGTCCTCCCGCCTCCGCCTCCCAAGCCACCGGGATATAGGCATCCACCACTGCGCCAGCTCCTGACGCACATTTTAAGACTAGGGCTGCAGCCCTGCGTGCAGGCTCACACAGGAGAGAGTGATGGAAGGTGTCCTGTCTGTGTCACCGGCTAGTGCTTTTCTTCAGAAGAGCACTCCAAAGATGCTGGGGCCATGCCTAACGTACTTTCATAAGGACAGATTGGGTCATGAAGTGTGAAACTTGTTCTACAAAGCTGAGCAGGGGGAGCATCGCCCTGGGGTTGGTGCTGTTCCTCTTTCCAGCAATCTGCATTGTTTTTCGCCTTGAGGTCGTCCATATGGACTAGGTGTGTTTTTTAAGGAAGTTGTTGCAGACGAAGCTTCCTCAGGGTTGGCCCCAATGGATGGCACTCCGGAGCTGGTGGAGGGGGCACCGCGGGAGGTGTGCTCAGCTGACGCCCTGACTGCCTCATAGACGCACACGTGGAGGCTGTGCCTGCTGTTCCCACAGCACAGGGTCCTTAGCTTAGATACACGGATGTGCGCCATAAGAGACCGGCAGTGCAGATATGGTGCTCACGTCATTGACACGAAACTGACCGAGCTCAGGACCCTGCCCAAAGGCACATAAGGCAGGCCTGGAGATAGGACTCTGCTCTCCTGGTTTGGTGTCTTTCCACAGCACTAAGGAGGCTACGGGCTGGGATTTAGCTCACTTGGTAGGGTGCTGCGCTGCAGTCTCTGAGGTCCCGAGTTCAATTCCCAGCACCGCAAAGATGGGAGAAGGACCTGGCAATCCACTCCCAAGGCAATCCCAAAACAGTCAGCCATTGAAAACCCTATGAGGGTCGCTATGAATCAGATACCGACTTGATGGCACCTAACAACAAGGAGGCTACAACTGGGCCAGTATGCAATTTCACAATAAATGGAGAAAAGATTGAGGTTGTCCATGATTTTGCTTTACTTGGTTCTACAATCAATACACACAGAAGCAGCAGTCAAGAAATCAAAAGACATATTGAGTGTTGAAAAGTAAAGATGTCACATTGAAGACGAAGGTGCGCCTGACTCATGCCATGGTATTTTCTGTCACATCATATGGTTGTGAAAGCTAGACGTTGAACAAGGGAGACAGCAGAAAAATTGATGCTTTTGAATTATGGTGCTAGAGATGAATGTTGAATATACCATGGACTGCCAAAAGAACCAACAGATCTGTCCTAGAAGAAGTACAACCAGAGTGCTCCTTGGAAGCAAGGATGGCTAGAATGCATCTTACATATTTTGGGCATGTAGTCAGGAGGGACCAATTCCTGGAGAAAGATGTCATGTTTGGGAGAATGGCAGGTCAATGAAAAAAAGGAAAACCCTCTGCCAGATGGATTGATACAGTGTCTGCAACAATGGGCTTAAATGCCTGGCACAGAATCAGGGAGTGTTTTGTTCTGCTGTACATAGGGTGGCTATGAGTCAGACTCAACTTGACAGCAGCTAACAACAACAACAATAACAATAATAACAACAACAAGGAGAAGGCTACACATCCCTTGGTGAGGTGACCGGTTTGAAATCATTCCTGTCACTGCATGGGACCTGGTGGAAGATTTTGGAGACAGCCACTCTCAGGCTAGCTGCCATGGCCCGCAGAACTCATTTCCTCCCTGGCAGGAGTGGCCGTGGGAATGTGGTCGCATGCTGCTGCCCCATCTGCTCTCCATCAGGACATCTGACAAGCTCTCCATCATATGTGGTGGCCCCTGGGAGAGACGTGGGTGGAGGTGGCACAATTAGGTGACTTACTAATTGGCTGATGGTGTCAGGAGGAATCACTGACTCAGCAACCCTCAGGCTTTGGTCCTGCATTATAGAACTCCGTCCCTGATTTTAGAATATTCAGCCTTTTCCTTCTTTTTCTTTTTACTTTTTTTTCAGTGGAGGGTTGAGTCAGGGTTGCACTATGGAGACCGGGCTGGCCTTGAACTTGTGGCCATCCTCCTGTCTCTGCCTCCCAAGTGCTGGGATTCCAGGGGTGCGTTAGCACGTCTGGCTGTTCAGCCTTTTCCACAGTGCCGCAGACCGAAGGATCGACGTCAGTATTTTCACATCTGTAGATGGCAGGAGACTGGGAGAGCAAATGCAGAGACACATCAAAGGCAACGCAATGTGAAAGGCATAATTATAAATATGTTTATTTAGGTATGCTGACTCCAAATCCTACAAAAAACTACCTCCCAATATAGATTAAAGGAATAGTTGTAGCGTGTTGCAATTGTCACAGTGATGTTAGTCAACATTGCATCAGTTACATCTGAATGAATAAGAGTTAACCTATACTGAATATGGGGCTGGGATTTAGCTCAGTTGGTAGAGCGCTGTGCTGCAGTCTCTGAGGTCCTGAGTTCGATTCCCAGCACCGCAAAAATGGGAGAAGGACCTGGCAATCCACTCCCAAAGCAATCCCGAAAACAGTCAGCCACTGAAAACCCTATGAGGGTCGCTATGAGTCGGATACTGACTCGACGGCACCTAACAACAACAACAACATACTGAATATGGGCTGGGATTTAGCTCAGTTGGTAGAGCACCGCTCTGCAGTCTCTGAGGTCCTGGGTTCCATTCCCAGCCCCGCAAAAACGGGAGAAGCACGTGGCAATCCACTCCCAAGGCAATCCCCAAACAATCAGCCATTGAAAACCCTATGAGGGTCGCTATGAGTCAGACACGACTCCTTGGCACCTAACAACAACAACAGCAAGCTGCACTATATCGACGCAAAAGCTGGTGTGATTTTATAAGAGTTTAGTGTGCGATGGTGTTGAGGAGGAGGGCCGGTGAGAGCGCAGTGAAGGACGTGCCACTCAGCAAGTGGCCCAAGGTGACCGTGTGCCTGAGTGTGGGGTTCTGACAGCCCCTGCCCGTGAGCATGGCTGAAGGAGTCAGCACTTCCGTGTGGCAGAGATGCGTGGGGAGAGCCCGTGGCCCGTCTCCTCTGTCCATGGGCAAAGCTGCCTGACCGAAGCAAGTTTCTTCGGGATCTCTTTACCCCTCAGGGTCCCAGCAGCGGGCAGATGGCAGCAAGGGAGGTGGGCTGTGCAGAGGGGGCTCGGTGCTCTGGTCCACAGAATGTGCTAGTGGTGGAGAAGACCGAAGAGGGGGATTTCACCACATGGCTTTGATGAGCACAGAGTCTTCGCTCTGTGGCCAAGATGGAAGTTATGCTGAGCTTTGAAGAACAGGGGGGCATTGGTGGCAGGGATGCTGGAAATGCCTCAAGAAAGTGCTCATGGGGGAAGAAAGCTTGGTGATCAGAGGTGGGAGACCATGAGGGCTGTGGGGGACTCTGCAGTTAGACCTGTGTTTGAGTACAGACTGCCTTCCATCCCTGCCCTAACTCCTGCAACCTGTGACTATGCCACACCACACAGCAGAGTGGACGTAAGGCTGCAAATGGCATCAAACCCGCTAAGCAGAGGATGGGGCTGGGATTTAGCTCAGTTGGTAGAGTGTCGCTCTACAGTCTCTGAGGTCCCGAGTTAGATTCTCAGCACCACAAAAATGGGAGAAGGATGTGGAAACCCACTCCTGAGGCAATCCTGAAACAATCAGCTATTGAAAACCCTATGAGGGTTGCTATGAGTCAGATACCAACTCGACGGCACTTAACAACAACAACAACAAGCAGAGGATAAAGAGATTATTTTAGATTATCCTGTGGGCCTGTTGTAATCCTGGGGTCCTTCAAAGTGGGAGGAGAAGGCAGAAAATCGGAGTCAAAGAGCGAGATGTGTTGCTGGAAGCAGGTTGGGGAGACGTCGCCACTGGCTTTGAAGAATCAGGGGTGACGAGGCCAGGCGTGTGGCAGCCCCCACAGGAAGAAGAAGGCACGGTAACAGGCAGCAGATTGTCTTCTATAGCTCTCGGGAAGCAGGGCAGCCTGGCCAGGCCTTCATTTTTACCCACTGAGACCCAGTTCAAGCTTCTGATTTGAAAAATATGAAGTAAAAAGTTTCATGTTGTTTTAGGCCACTAAGTTTATTGTGCCTGCAGCTGTAGCTCTGTGGTATGTGGTCCTGTCAGATCTCGAAAGTTAAGCCGGGTCGGGCCTGGTTAGTACTTGGATGGGAGACCACTTGGGAACACCAGACACTGTAGGCTTGGGAGATGGACCCAGCAACCCACTCCCAAAAATCAATCTGCCATGAAAACCCTATGAATAGCAGAGAAGCACTGACAATAGTGTTTCCCCTGTTGTACGTAGGGTTGCTATGAGTTGGATACTGACTATATGGCACCTAACAACAACAAGTTTATTGTAAGGGCTGGGAGTTAGCTCAGTTGGTAAAGTGTTGCTCTGCAGTTTCTGAGGTCCTAAGTTTGATTCCTAGCACTGCAAATATGGGAGAAGGACATGGCAATCCACTCCCGAGGCAATCTCAAAACAATCAGCCATTGAAAACCCTATGAGGGTCGTTATGAGTTGGACGTGACTCCATGGCACCTAATAAGTTTATTTTATTTCTTAAGCAACAATA
This sequence comes from Pedetes capensis, assembly GCA_007922755.1. NCBI lineage: Eukaryota > Metazoa > Chordata > Mammalia > Rodentia > Pedetidae > Pedetes > Pedetes capensis. The sequence continues at coordinate 2,018 of VMDO01008052.1, read as the reverse complement.
AAAAAACTAATACTTTGGGTTAGTCTGACCTCTCTGAGCCAGTTTTTCGCATGAAAAATAGAGATATTAATATCTGTTTCCTAGACTCCTTCCAGGTAAACTACTCAGTGCCTTATTAGACTAAGTGTATATGCTCAATAAAAAGGTAGTCATTATTATTAAGGGGGAAAACAGTTTCCTGTGTGTTTCCCTCAATACCACTTACCTGTCTCACAAACCTGTCACAGGGATTAATGTCCTCCCCTGCACCTCGTGGGGCCCCCTGATGCATCCTTTGCTTTCTTGGCATAAGAAAAATCCCCACGAAGTTATAGGGCCACAGCTTCCTGACTCCCCCATTCCTACTTCTGGAGAAGTTGGGCTCATAGCATCATAGGGAAGATTTTCCTCTTCCTCTTTTAAGCCCATCCCAGGAGGACACAAGGACAAGTGAACTTCCCATCAGGAAGACTTCCCAAGGCCTGCAGTTCATGCCCCAGGCGACTGTCAACGAAGACAGACGTTCCTCACTTTTTCTGTCCAGAAGAACAGTGTGGGCTCTGGATGGGGTGCCCCGGTCTTCATCTTGTTTTACCTCCACCACGTGGCCATGGTGATGGACCTTGGTTTGGGTCAAGTCCTGCTTACCCCAATCAGATGGAGCGCATGGATAGCAGGGAAGGGCAAATTCTAGATAAGCAGCGTTGGCACGTTGTCTGATCTACACTAGGATCCCCTGCTTGGCTCCTTGCACGCATGTGCACGCTGTGTAGGTACATGTGTGCACACGGCCCCCTCCCAGAGGGAATAGCACAGGGCTGTGGCTGCTGCTGTCCGAGTCCAGGATTTTTCTGGTCCAAATCTCTTCTCCCTGGATGCAGTGGAAATGGTCCAGATGTACCTTCTTGCAGCCTGTGGCACAGGCACTGTGTGTCCATCACCATGGCCACGTGGACAAGGTAAAACAAGATGGAGACCAGGGCACCCCATCCAGAGCCCACAGTGTTCTTCTGGACAGAAAAAATGAGGAACGTCTGTCTTCATTGACAGTCGCCTGGGCCGTGGACGGCAGGCCTTGGGAAGTCTGCCCGACGGGAAGTTCACTTGCTCTTGTGTACTCCTGGGCCGGGCTTAAAAGAGGAAGAGGAAAAATTTCCCTGTGATGCGGTGAGCCCAGGGCCCACTCGCTAGTCTCGTTCATCTCAAGGGTTCAAGGAAGGTGGGAAAGATGGACGAGCCCTAGGAATTAATGGAAGGATCTCAAGATTCTCTTACCCAACCTCAGAGGTTTTCTTAGTGAGTCTGGGACTAACTGCCTGAAATATTGTTGAAATTTTGTTCTCTCTTATTTATGAGGAATGCATGTGTGACTCGTCAATGCCAGGAATGTTGAGTAATCGTGATTTTATTCATCAGGATCACTAAAGGAAATTGCCCACGCTTGGGGAACTCGGCTTGGTAACCCCGTCCTTCTAACTTGAGCGATCCACAGGAGTGTGTGGAGAGAAGTAAACAGAGGAGAGGGTCTCGGTGAATTTGCTCTCTGGGATGCTGCGGGCTGTTCCCCAGCCTTCTTGTTGTTGTTGTTAGGTGCCGTCGAGTCGAGTCCGACTCATAGCGACCCTATGTACAGCAGGTCGAAACACTTGCCGATTCTGTGCCAGGCAAACCATCTTATTTATGTTTAAGCCCATTGTTGCAGACACTGTGCTAATCCATCTGGTGGAGGGTTTTCCTCTTTTGCGTTGACCTGCCACTCTTCCAAACATGATGTCCTTCTCCAGGGATTGTTCTCTCCTGACTACATGTCCAAAATATGTAAGACGCAGTTTGACCATTCTTGCTTTCAAGGAGCACTCTGGTTGTACCTCTTCTAGGACAGATCTGTTGGTTCTTTTGGCAGTCCATGGTATATTCAATAGACGTCTCCAGCACCACAATTCAAAAGCATCAATTCTTTTTCTGTCTCTCTTGTTCAATGTCCAGCTTTCACAACCATATGATGCCACTGAAAATACCATGGCATGAGTCAGACGCAC
>VMDO01008051.1:0-86672 GCA_007922755.1 Pedetes capensis | reverse complement strand
AAAGCTGGACATTGAACAAGAGAGACAGAAAAAGAATTGATGCTTTTGAATTGTGGTGCTGGAGACGTCTATTGAATATACCATGGACTGCCAAAAGAACCAACAGATCTGTCCTAGAAGAGGTACAACCAGAGTGCTCCTTGGAAGCAAAAATGGCCAAACTGCGTCTTACATATTTCAGACATGTAGTCAGGAGAGATCAATCCCTGGAGAAGGACATCATGTTTGGAAGAGTGGCAGGTCCATGGAAAAGAGGAAAACCCTCCACCAGATGGATTAACACAGTGTCTGCAACAATGGGCTTAAACATAAATAAGATGGTTTGCCTGGCACCGAATCGGCAAGTGTTTCGATCTGCTGTACATAGGGTCGCTATGAGTCGGACTCGACTCAACGGCACCTAACAACAACAACAACAATCACTTCAAATGGAATCATACAATATGTGGTCTTTGATGACTAGCTCTTTTCACCTAATAATGTCTTTAAGGCTCATCTGTGATATTGTGGTATAGTAAGTAACAGCCCTTCATTCCTTTTTAGTTTTTATTTTTTTTGGAAATGCTGGGAATTGAACCCAGGGTTCTGCACATGCTAGGCAAGCACTCTACCACTAAACTACATTTCCAGCCTCTCTCCCCCCCAAACCTTGCTTGTTTTTTTTTTTTTTCTTTTTTTAAGACCTTTTTCTTGCTATTGTAGGTCATGCTGGCCTTGAACTCTTGATTCCCCCTGCCTCAGCCACCCAAATGCTGGGATTACAAGTGTCTACCACCACACGTGCCTGCAAACATAGCCCTGTGGCATCCAATCCCATCAGATCTCGGAAACTAAGCAGGGTAGGGCCTGGTTAGTACTTGGATGGGAGACCACCTGGGAACACCAGGTGCTGTAGGCTTGGGAGACGGACCCAGCAACCCACTCCCAAAAGTCAATCTGCCATTGAAAAGCCTATGAATAGCAGAGAAGCACTGACAATAGTGTTTTGCTTGTTGTAAGTAGGGTCGCTATGAGTCGGATACCGATTCGACGCCACCTAACAACCACCACCGCCACCACATGGAGCATCTTCATTCATTCGGGTTAGTTCTGCTTTTTGGCTATTTCATATCTATATGAAATATGAACATGTACATATGTGCATATATATAATACTGATGAGCACTCTTGTTCAAGTTTTTGCGTAAACATGTTTTCATTTTTATAGGGTTTATGCATAGGCGTGGAATTATTGGTTCATATAACTCCGGTTAACATTTTGAGGAACTGCAAACATTTCCAAAGGGCCTGTGTTAGTTCACATTCCCACCACTAGTGTATGAGGATTCTGATTTCTCCACATTCTCCCTGGTATTTGTTACTGTCTCTCTTTTAATGATAGCAACCCTAGTGGATGTAAAGTGGTATCTCATTGTAGTTTTGATTTTTATTTCCCTAATGACATGTGCAATTCCCTGCACAGCAAAAATGGGAGAAAGGCCTGGCAATCCACTCCCAAGGCAATCCCGAAACCATTTGCCATTGAAAACCCTAAGAGGGTCGCTATGAGTCGGATACCAACTCGACGGCACCTAACAACAACAACAACAATGACATGTGCAGCCTGCAGCTGTACCACTGTGGCATCTGATCCCATCAGATCTTGGAAGCTAAGCAGGATTAGGCCTGGTTAAAGTGCTTGGATGGGAGATGGCCTTAAAACACCAGCTACTGGAGGTTTGGGAGGAGGACGGGCAACCCACTCCTAGAAAACAATCAGTCATTGAAAATCCTATGAATAGCAGAGAAGCGCTGACAATAGTGTTTCATCTGTTGTAAGTAGGATTGCTATGAGTCAGACCCCAACTCGAGGGCACCTAACAACAGTGACATGACCATCCTTTTATGTGCTTATTGTTCATTTGTATATCTTAGAGAAATATCTATTCCTTTCCCCATTTTATAATTGGGTTGTTTTGTTATGAGTTATCTGTATATTCCAATACAAATTCCTTATAGTTTGCAAGTATTTTCTCCCATACTGTGGGTTGGCTTTTCATTTGTTGGAATCATTTACGGCACAAAGTTTTTATTTTGATGTAGTTCAGCTTGTGTTTGTGGCGTCCTAAGAAATAATTACTGTCTTTTAAGAGTTTTATAGTTATAGCCTACACTGGGGGCTGTGATGGATTCTCAGTTAATATTTGTATATGGTGTGGCCCTTCTCCTTTTAGAGCCTTTTCTGGGCTACTGCACACCACTCTACTTCCACTTCCACGACGGGAGACTTGGTTATACAGCCAATCATACATACCAATCATCTCTATTAGGAGGCTGGAAAATGTGTATTTCGGGCATTAGCTGTTCAGTTAGCAGGTTGAAAGTCTATTCAGCCACAGTCTTAGTTTGAACAAGTTGATTCTATTGCTTCATTTTTTAAATAAACCATTATTAGCCGGCTTCGCCTCTGGGGGATTCGGCTGGAGGGTTTCTGTCTGCAGGAACTTGCTGCCCACCCTGTCTTCTGTGAATTCTCTTGGGATCTTTCCGCTTGGTGAAAAGACACCGTGCACTTTGTGGTTTTCTGGGTTTCCCGGGGCGGTGCAGCCCGCCCCTCCGCCGCGCCCACTCGCCTGGAGCCGCCCGCAGGGTCGGCCCCCAGCGCAACCGCAGCAGTCGGAGCGGAGCTTGGGCGGGAGATGGCTGAGACCCCTGAGCCCACCCCGGGCCTGGAGCCGGAGGAGCGCGAGGAGCACGGTTTGGTAGGCATCAAGGGGACGACGGGGAGAGGGGCTGGGCCAGGTGCGGGGCCAAAGCTGCACCCGAGAGGCGCCTGCCGCCCCAGGGAGCTTCAGGGTCTTTTATACAGAGTTTGACAGCGGAGAGGCTGAGCATCCTGGGGCAGCCGAAGAAAATAGAATGGGAAGCCAAGTCCTAGACAAGGGAAATAACTTTATGGAGTCCTTCAACTAGACTGGAGGGACCAGAGCAGTCTCGGTGTCCCGATTACCAGAATAAAGCTCTTTCCACGCCTCTGCAGATCCCCCCACTTCCCGGAGGGCTCCCTAGCCATGGCAAGCAGGGATTTCGGGTACTCGTGAAAAAGCTGCCTCCCTTCCCCAGCCTCCAAACCCTCCTCTGGGCATAGCTTTCCTCGCAAACCCTGGTGTCACCCCAGGGGCTTCTTGGGGATTGTCCCCAGGGATGACCTGGCAGTGGGCTCCAGGGGCGAGGGTAGAGGGCAGGTTGGAACCCAGAGGTTTCCTGGGTCCCTTGGAACCCTGATCGGATCAGGTGGGATTGTGCTGGCACAGGTGGCTGTACCTGTGCCTCTGGGCTCTGTCATGCAGAATACAACACCTCCTCTCCCCCCCATAGTCAGGGCTTCAGTCAACCACCTCAGTCCCCTGTCTTGACTCAGTGCTTACTACCAGTCACCTCAGAGCAAAGGAGTGTGGTTCCCAATGCTGGGGCATGCGAGTAGTCCCTGCTGTGGGGGCAGGCAGGAATTCAGGACGAACTAGGATGATAGGGTGTAATCCTATTTCTTTCTTTCTTTCTTTCTTCCTACCCTCCTTTCTTTCTTTCATTTAAAGAGGGTAGGGAGGTGGCCTGGAGTGTAGCTTAGTGATAGACCTCTTGCCTAGCATGTGCAAGGCCCTGGGATCCCATCACTGCCATAAAAAAAAAAGAAAGAAAGAAAGAAAGAAAGAAAGAAAAAAGAAAGAAAGAAAAGAGAGAGAGAGAGAGAGAGAGAGAGAGAAGGAGTCCTCCTGGGGACTCTCATTTTCCAGGAAATTTAGAAATTTGAGGTGAGATTTATGAAAGAAGAAACTAACATTGCCCTTGAAGTGCCAGCATTTAATTCTCCTACCAACCCTATGGGGTATATTATCTGCATTTTATGTATAAGGAAACTGAAGCCCAGCAAGGGTAAGTACATTGCCAAAGTCACACAGTTTATCTGACTATAAAACTTATATTCAGTGGACTGTTGAGAGCTTATGACTTAAGTAGGTAAATCTGTTATTCTGAAGACTCTAAGATTGTATAGTATCCCAAGTTTCAACTAAATTTTCTTTTGAGGGCCTTCTATTATTCTAAAGACTTTGTAGGCCCGTTTGGGGAAAATAAGAGACCTATTGTATGGCGGGGGGGGGGGGGCTGTCATGTTGCATTCTGCCTATTAAGCTTTTCTGGAAGTTGAAATAATGTTCACACAAATGTCAGAAAAGAATACATCCTGCCTTGAGTGTGGTTTTCTCCTGCGGGTAGGAAAAGTATGTACAGAGCATGATAAACCCAAACCCTTATCTGGGAAGACCTTCCCTTCAGAAGAGCCTGCTGGTGTCCACAAGATACTAAAATGAGTGAGGCCCTCGTTGTCTTCTAACTGCCCCACACCTTCCAACCCCAAGCAAAGAATGAGAAAGAATTCCCAGCATCTCTTGAAGAAATAGCACTTTAGAGGGTCCTGGGGTCATTTATTGCTTCAGAGAATACATAGTGAGCACCTTACTATATGCCAAACATCCTAGGAAGTAGGGGCACTGTGGTGAATGAAAGTTACAGTTTCTACTCTCAGAGAACTCACATCCTGGTGGGGAGAACAGGAAATAAATAAGATGCCAGATAGTAAGTGCAATTGAGAGACGTGGGTGGCCAGGAAATGCCTCTGAGGAGAGGACATTTAAACTCAGCCCCTGAAGCAGGGCACCGTGTCCCACGCCCCTAATCCCAGCGGCCCAGGAGGCAGAGGCAGGAAGACCGAAAGTTTGAGACCAGAGGCAGTCTATGTAATTTAGCAAGACTCTGTCTCAAAAAGTATAAAAATGGGCTGAGGGTGCAGCTCAGTGGTCCAGCACTTGCAAGGCATGCAAGCGTGAGGTCCTGGGTTCAACCCGTAGTACCGGTAAAAGAAAAGAAAGAAAAAAAAAAAAACCTCAGCCCCTGAAAGAGGAGTCGGCTCTTGGAAGACACAAAAGAGCCTTCTAGGCAGAAGAAATGGGCTATGCAAAGGCCCTAAGGCAGCAACGCCTGCAGCTGTATCCCTGTGGTGTCTGATCCTATCAGTCTGATCCTATCAGATCTCAGAAGCTAAGCAGGACCGGGCCTGGTTAGTACTTGGATGGGAGACAGCCTGGTAATATGAGATACTGTAGGCTTGGGAGAAGGACCCGGCAACCCACTCCCAAAAAAATCCATTCACCCTTGAAAACCCTATGAATAGCAGAAAAGCACTGATAATAGTGTTTCTCCTGTTGTACATAGGGTTGCTATGAGTCAGATACTGTCTTTACAGCACCTAACAACAAGGCAGCAACAGTCTTGGTCATTTCGAACAACAGGAAGCCTCCCTGTAAGGAGAGCTATTTGAAGTAGTGTGGGTAAGGGGGTGGGAGTTCCTTGAGTGGGCTGGTGTAGGCAATCTTGAGGACTTTGGAGTTTTATTCTAACTGTAGTGCCAAGTTGGTTTAGGCAACAAGGTGGAAATCTAGGAGCTGTGTCTTGACAGTGCTAAGCTGAGCTACTTGTGGCTCGATGAGGGGCCGTGAGTAGGCAGTCAAATATTCCACTTGAGAGTCCGCTGGATGGCTTGTTGTTGTTGTTGTTGTTAAGTGCCGTCGAGTCGGTATCCGACTCATAGCGACCCTCATAGGGTTTTCAATGGCTGAGTGTTTCGGGATTGCCTTGGGAGTGGATTGCCAGGCCCTTCTCCTTTTTTTGCGGTGCTGGGAATTGAACTCAGGACCTCAGAGACTGCAGTGCTGCGCTCTACCAACTGAGCTAAATCCCAGCCCCTGGATGGCTTAGGGCTTGGGATATAAATGCATTCTAGATTCATAAACATTACTTTGTGTCAGTGGCAGGCTGGTGTAAACAGCCTGCAGGAAAAGAAAGGAAAAAGCTGTGTTTTGTCATGTCTGCTGACGTCTGTGGTATGGGTTCTCTCACCATAGCTGATTACAGTCTGCCAGGGGTCAAACAACTGGCTTGCAAAAGTTCTCAACATTTAACAGTCAGTCCTCAGAGCCACCGGCTGGTTTACTCATCACAACAACCTTGTGATATTGGCAGGGATATTGCAGTTGACAAATGAGGAAAACAAGACTTAGAAAGATAAAGTGATTTATTCAAGGTCACCCTGGGAGGTAGACGGCAAAGAGAAGCCTCAAGGGCAAGTCTCCTGACACGCAGTGTGCTCTGATTATGGACTCAGTCAATTAGAGAGCCACAACAGGAAGCATGGAGGAAATGTGGGGAAGAATTTCCCCCTGGAAAGGTTTAAAGGCTGTGGTTTGGGGTCTTTTTTTTTTTTTTTTTTTTTTTTAATTCTCTCTCACTTCCCCTTAGGATGATTTAGGGGATCAAAATGGGACTAAGAGGCTGCTGGAAAAGCCCTCAACACATTGCAGGCCCCACAGGATGCTTATGGAAGTCCTGGAGAGGTGGGGAGCTGTTCTGTGTCTCTGGGCACAGGGGCTAGTTCTTATGTCTCCCCCAGGACAGCAGAGCTGGTCGCCTCTCATTCTGTACAAAGGTGTGCTATGGGATCGGTGGAGTCCCCAACCAAGTGGCCTCCAGCGCCTCAGCCTTTTACCTACAGCTCTTCCTGCTTGATGTGGCACAGGTGAGTGTGGGCAACAGCCCAAGACCCTCTGCTCCCATCTTCCTTGGTGTCTGGTCTTTCCACTTTCATTCTCCGTGTTAGAAAGGCCTTTGACCCAAGCCTGACACAAAACCATGCTATGGAGTCCATGGCAGCCTATTTACAGTGGGACAATGAGAAACAATGTAAATGTCCAACAATATAGAAGTAATTAGATAAGTGTTCCTATACCTACAAAATAAACCATGGTGGAGCCATTCAAAAGAATGACCCATAACAATTGACTTGGAGGGATTTCTATGATGCACTGTCAAAAGAAGAGCTAGTAGTAGACAAGAGTATATAAAATGACCCCATTTTAGCAGAACAGAGACATCTTCCATATGTCTGTGTGCATGAGTACAGGTATATATATGTCTGTACGTGATTAAAATATGAATGCGAGGAAAATTATAGAAGGATATACACCAAGTTGTTCATGTTGGCTGTAAGATGGAATGGTGGAAGACAGAGGGTAAGCAAGAAAGAAATTTTTTTTTTTTTTTTTTTTTTTTTTTTGGCGGTACTGGGGGTTGAACCCAGGGCCTCGCGCCTGCATACTCTGCAAGTGCTGGACCACTGAGCTGCGCCCCCAGCCCTTTTTTTTTTTTTTTTTTTTACTTTTTGAGACAGGGTTTCGCTAAGTTACACAGACTGTGTCTGGTCTCGAACTTGCGATTCTCCTGCCTCTGCCTCCTGAGCCGCTAGGATTACAGGTATGTGCCACCATGCCCGGCTCAGCAAGAAAGAAATTTTTAAAAATAAGGTACTCATGCTTTTTTAAAATGATACTGATTCTATTCATATAAAATTATAAATTCACATTAATACATGAAAGGATGATCATCAAAATGTTTCTGGCAGTTGTCATGGGCTGAATTTTAGATGAGATTTGTTTAACGGCTGGCTGTATTAATTGAATTTTTTTTGTTGCTTTAGTTTTTTTTTTCAGTGCTGGGCAGTTGAACCAAGGGCCTCATACATGATTTTTGCAAGTGCTCAACCCCTGAGCCTTACTGTCAGCCCATTGTTTTACTTTGTATTTTGAGACAAGGTCTCACTAAGTTGCACAGTCTGCCTCTGGCCTCAAACTTGCAATCCTTCTGCCTCTGCCTCCTGCGTCTCTGGGATGAAGGGTGTGCACCACGCACTCAATTTAATTGAATGTTTTTCTAATGAGGGGATCATTTATACAGTCAGAGAAACCAATTAAACATGTTTATTGTGAAACAAAATGTCTGATTCTGTCAGCCTAGCTGTATCCTTCTTGCCTGGAGTCACCCCTAGATGAAGGTCTCTCAGGTTTTCTCCAAAAGTGACTGGAGAGAGTAATAATGGCAAAGTGCCAGTGTGGAGCCATGCGCCCTCGAGGCTTTCTGGATTCAAGTCCTGGGCAGGAGGCCGAGCAGCCCTTTCCCCTGTGGCTACAGCCCCAGCTCGGTTCCCAAGGGTCCCTCCTGGCAGCCAGCATGCCTGGATAACCTCTCTGACTCCCAGGGCCTTGTTGGTCCCCTCTGTTGGTTTCAGATCTCTGCTGCTCAGGTTTCACTTGCCCTGTTTGGAGGGAAGGTGTCTGGGGCAATTGCTGACCCTGTGGCGGGGTTCTTCATCAACAGAAGCAGGAGGACAGGGTCTGGACGACTCATGCCCTGGTGAGCAGACCTTTGGTGCTCAAGATCCAGGCACCCACCCCAGGCCTTGCAGACAGTTTGTCACAGCCTATTTCTTAGTGGGTGGTTACGGATAGGACTGCACAGTGTTGTAGGTGCACTGGGGTCAGACTGTGAGTAGTGCAGTGGTTCAGAGACATTCTTAGAGACTTTCTCTCACCAGTTGGCACAGGGCAGGGCAAACCTCCCAGACTCCCAGTCTGGCCTGTGGCTCCACGTGGCCAGGCTGGGCTGGAGGCCATGGAGAGTCTCAGGGGAAGTACAAGTTGCTTGTGCTCCAGTGTCCTTTGCCTTCATTGTTTTTCTTGTTGTTATTGTTGTTTTGCAGTGCTAGGGATTGAACTCAGGGCCCTATACATGCTAAGCAACCGCTCCATTACTAAACTACACCCCAGCTGCCCAGGGCCCCTAATATAGGAAATGGCCCACCAAGTCCCCAAGTGCCCCAGCCAGAGTCCCAGCAATGAATGCCCTGCCACTCCCCACTACCCTTGCTTCTCCACAGCTTCCACCCTGAGAGTCCCAATCCCAGGGCTTGTCAAGGGACAGAGAGGGGGCGAGGCCATTCCCTGCTGGGCCCTTTGCGTGCCCTTTGCAGGTGCAGCAGCTCAGCTGTGCCTCTGCAGGGTGCTGGGCTGCATGCCCTTCATCGCCCTGGCCTACTTCTTCCTGTGGTTCCTGCCCCCCTTCAGCAGCCTGCGTGGCCTCTGGTACACCGCCTTCTACTGCCTGTTCCAGGCCCTCGCTACGGTAAGCGGGCATCTCCCTTCCTGGGCTTGGTTCTGGTGAACCTCATTGCTGGCTGTACCTGCTACTGGGAGTAGATAGATGGGAGCCATAGACCCACTGCCCTTATTTCCCCATCAGTGCCTGGAAACCTCCCATTAGCTCTGCTGCTCCCGCTCAGAGCTCGATGCCCCCTCCACCTTTGAGCCCCTGACTCTGGGCTTTAGGGGACCAGGAGGGATGTGTGAGAGCGGCCTCTGAGTGCTGGGATGGGACATGGTGGCTGTGGGCCTTCGCGTGGTGACGTGGTGGGGGCCGTCCTAAGGCCTGCTGGGCCACTGCAGTTCTTCCAGGTGCCCTACACAGCGCTCACTATGCTCCTCACCCCCTGCCCCAGGGAGCGGGACTCTGCCACAGCATACCGTGAGTACAGCCGCGGGGGCCCAGCAGGAGGGCGCGGCTCCTGGCACCCCACGGCTGACTCTGTCACCTTGCGCACACTGTGTCTCCAGGGATGACCATGGAGATGGCAGGGACACTGATGGGAGCCACCATCCACGGCCTCATTGTCTCCGGCGCCCACAAGTCCCCTCAGTGCGAGGATACCGAGATCCACGAGACCGTTGCTGTCTCCCCGGATGCAGTGAGTGCCCGAGGGGGCCAGCACCCCCTCTGTGGGGTCGCCTCCTTCCTCCCAGGGCTGCTCCTCCCCTAGCTCCCGTTTCTTCCTCACCTTCTGAGGGTCTCACTGCGCCCTCACTCCTTCCTGCTCCTCTAGCTGAGTTCACGAGTCCCAGGTCCTGCCCATCCTTCACTAAACCCGCCTCTTCCTGGTTCCTCCTCAACATGAAGGTGCCAGACCATCTGCATGGGAGGCCACCCCAGGGAAGGCACCCCAGGCAGGGGCTGGAGGGGGCTCCAGGACCATGGAGAGGGGCAGAAGGTGGCTCAGTGTGCCAGATGCCTTGTTCTGTCCCCAGCCCTCAACAGATGCTTTCCAGCCTGGTTTGAAATAGTGAAATGAGAAGGGGAAACTGTGGACAACACCTGCTCCTCTCCCATCAGAGCAGCCTCTCTTCAGCAATTCAGGGATCCACATGTGTTGTGTCCATCAAGTCCACCTTCTACTTCGTCTCTTTTTCCTTAAGCAAAGGGCACCACTATCCTCCAGAGCCCTGGGAGTCCTTTCACTCCACTCTCCCTCTCAATTCTCCTACCTACTCCCAAACATTGTCCACTTGTTAGAACAAAAATCATCTAGAATTCATCCAACCACCTGCATCAACCCGCCATACCCTGGCCATGCCACCACCATCCCCCACCCCACCTCCAGCTTTCACATAGCATCCCGGCTTCCACCATTCCTCAGGACAGTCAGGGGACATTTTCAAGGAGTTTGAACAGGGGTGGTGCTCACCCTCAGGACTTGGCACAGGCTGCCCCTCCCCAGGTCTGGCTGCGGACCTCTTCTTTGTGTTCCCTGGACCCTTTCATGTAGGCATTTTTGCTTATTTGCTTCATTTTAAAGTTAATATTTCAGAATTACACAAAGGTACAAAGCTGGGCTAGGATTTAGCTCAGTTGGTAGAGTGCAGCTCTGCAGTCTTTGAGGTCCCAAGTTCGATTCCCAGCACCACAAAAATGGGAGAAGGATATGGCAATCCACTCCCGAGGCAATCCCGAAACAGTCAGCCATTGAAAACCCTATAAGGGTCACTATGAGTCGGACACAATTCCACGGCACCTAACAACAACAATACCGTTAAAAAAAAAAAAAAAAGGTATAAAGCTGTGTTTCTCAAAGTGTGAACCCCCAGTCAGCAGTACCGGCATCATCTGAGAACCTGTTATAAAGGCAGATTCTTGCACCCCACTCCAGACCTCCTGACTCACAAACTTCAGAGAAGAGGCCCAGCAGTCTATACTTGAACAAGCCTTCCAGGGGCTTCTGCCCCTCACCAATGTTTCAGAATCAATGGTATTAGAATAATACTACAAATACCCATGGTCGGCCACTCACTTAAAATATTCTGATTGAGTCCTTGTGTACCTGGCCCCCAAAGCCATGTACAGGGCTGGTTGTAGAACTTGTCTATGTAGAGTGCAAAATGAGAATCCAGAGCTGTGTGCAGTGGTACACGCCTGTAATCTCAGTTACCTAGGAGGCTGAGACAGGAGGATGGCAGGATGAGGCCTGCCTGGGCTACATACTGAGTTCAAGGCCAGCCTGGGCACAAGACCTTGTCTCAAAATATAAATAGATAGATAGATAGATAGATAGATAGATAGATAGATAGATAGATAGATGTGGGGCCTCAATGAGAGTGCTCCTCTCAGCCCACTGCACCAACCAAGGGGTTGCAACCTCCAGCACTAGGACCCACCAGGTGTCTGCCAGGTGCCTGGACTAGGATGGGCAAGTTGCCCTCTGAATCCACATGGCACTCCTGGCCTACTCACTTGCCCCTCCTGGCCTGACACTCCCTTCACCCACACCCAGGCCCCCATTTAGATCATTTCCTGCCACCTCCCCAGCCACCCTGTCTCTGCTGGGGTTGAGGTGGAGCAGAAGGTGGCAGTGGCTTTGGGCTGGGGGGAGGGAGGCCAAGCAGAATATGAGGTGCCAAGGCAAGGGGAGGGAGGGTCAGCGCCCATCTCTGGGAGGCAGGGCCTCATGTGAGGGGAGGCCCAAACCCCTGGGAGCTCAGGCTCCATTGTTCCTTTGGACTTTACTTACAAAAACAAATTCATTGATAAAATTAATGATTGAGAATTTCAAAATGGTGACAGCAGAGCACGAAACCCCAAGCACAGTGCTCTTCTGAGTGTGAGGTCCAGGGAAACTCTGTGAGCCTCGGCTGGAAAAGCCATCCACCCCGCAAGAAGGCCACATTACCCTGAATCGGCTATAACTCCCATAAATGCATTTTTATTTCCTCTGTGTTTCTCCTGAGCACTCCTCTGTTTTGAATTCATCTGGGTCACTGTGCACCATGCAGCTGTACCTGCCCAGGGATCCATGTCCTCTCCACTCACTCTGAGCCCCTTCTGGTGGATGCGCAGGGATCACGTGGTCATTGCTGTAACCTCAGGGGCTGGCATGTGAAGTCAGCAGCAACGCATGTTTGCTGAATAAGATGAGAGCACTCGTGCTCTGTCTCCTCGATGCCTCCTTTCCACACAGATATGTGGAAGGACCACCATTCTGGGCCCTCAGATCCCCCGCTCCAGGTGGCTTGGAGGAGGGGAACCCACCATCTTTGAGTTTGGCATGAGGGTCTCTGCTCCCGTTGAGAATTACTCCTGCTCTGCCTCCATGGGTTGGGGACACCACCCGAGCCTCGTTCTGCCCGGTCCCGCAGGCTCGTCTCTACTCCATGGCAGCCGCCGTGGTTGCTGTGATGTACCCTGTGTGTGGAGGTTTGCTCTGCCTAGGAGTGAAGGAGCAGCCAGGTACAGAGGGGCAGTGAGGGCACGGGAAGCAGGAGCTGGGGGCAGGGCTCCTCTAGAGGGTGGGTTTAGAACTCTGCCAAGCCAAGCTGTCCCCTTCCTGTATTGCAGACCCCTCTGCCCCAGCCTCAGGCCACGGCTTAAGCTTCCTGGCTGGGCTGGGCCTTACTACCCGACACCCGCCATACCTGAATCTGGTGTTCTCCTTCATGTTCATCTCAGCTGCCATCCAGGTACCTCTGGCCAGGTGATCCCTGCTTGATTGGCTCTGGCCATGCTGACCCTACACAGGTTCAGCCTTCAGCCTCTTCCCACCACACCGCAGTTATGCTTGAGTTAGGAAGGGATGTGGCTCAGAGAGAGTGGTGCTGGGAGGAGAGACCTGGGTGGGGTTTGGGGGACTTGGGGGGCCAATGTCCTAGGAAGCTGAAGGTGTGTGGGGTGGTTTTCTGTTACCCGATCTTAGCTGTGCAAGAGGTGACCATGGTAGACCAGGAACGGTGTTTCTATCTATATTGGAGAAAGCATCTTTTGTAGGGGTGACTGCATGATGGTGGCAGAAATCTGAGTTCAAGATCCCAGAGGAAAGCCCAGACTTGAGATCCTGTCCTTACCCTTGACTTCTGAGTTTCTGCCTTTCTCTGCACATGACCACTTCCTGTCCTTCTCCTCAGGTAGAGCAGAGCTACCTGGTCCTGTTCTTCACACACGCCTCCCTGCTACATGACCACATCCAGAGCCTGGTGCTAATCATCCTGGTGAGGAGACCTAGGGTGGTGGAGGCCAGGTCCCTTGGGGGCCCGAACTGGAGACAAGTGTGGCCAGAGATCTAGTGGGCAACATTCAGGACTCTGCTTTGGTGCCTGCCATTCCAGCAGAAGGTGGAGGTGGGGCCAGGGTCAAGGTTAATAGCCATTGGTTCAAATCAGGAGCAGTGTGGAGGTTGAGTGTCCCACAAAAGCCAGGGCTTTGTAATCCCTACAGGAGGTGCTCCCTGCGGGCCCTAGTGTGATGCTGCTGTCTCCTCACAGGTCTCGGCTGTGCTGAGCACCCCACTGTGGGAGTGGGTTCTCCAGCGATTTGGGAAGAGGACCTCAGCCTTCGGGATCTGTGTGAGTGAGGCAGGAAGCAAGGCCTGAGGGGGTGTAGGGAGGTGACCATGGAGCCTGAGCGTCCTGAGACTGTCAGGGCTGGTCCTATGTCCCTGACGTCTACAGGGCCTGGCACACGGCCAGTGCAGGGATCATTAGTAAAAGAGGGAGAGCGTGCGATGGAAAGAGCAAGCCCAGGGGGCAGGGGGAGGGACCAGCTCACAGATCTGTCTCCCCAGGTGATGGTGCCTTTTGCAATCTTGCTGGCTGCTGTGCCCACAGTAGCCATGGCGTATGTTGTGGCCTTTGTCTCTGGCGTGAGCATTGCTGTGTCCTTGCTGCTACCCTGGTAGGCTGGGTGAGGGTGAGAGGGAGATGGAGCCTCATATGCTCTCCTAAGGGGTATCTCTTCCTTCATGTCAACCTATGGCCCCAGGACCCCTGTGCCAGCCTGTGCAGAAAAGGGGGACCATGAGCTCCATCCTTGGGGACCTCCTAAAAGGGCACCACTAGCAGGAATGGTGGGGAATACAAATGCGCATACTGCTGGCTGGCTTTGGACCAGGCCTGGCCGAGAGGGCTCCAACTTGGTCCCTGTCCCAGAGTGCTCACAGGCTGCTGGCTTTCAAGGGCATGAAGAGGGCTGACTCCATGCACCCTTCCCTAGGTCCATGCTGCCAGATGTGGTCGATGACTTCCAGCTGCAGCACCATCACGGCCCGGGCGTGGAGACCATCTTCTACTCATCCTATGTCTTCTTCACCAAGCTTGCAGGCGCTGTTGCGCTGGGCATCTCCACCCTCAGTCTGGAGTCAGTCCCAGGGTTGGGGACACCAGAGGCACAGAAGACCAGTGGGGTGGGAAGGGGAGGGCAAAGCCCCTGCTCTGTGGGGTGTGGGGAACCTCCTCAGCTGGTTTTCCTGTGCACATGACTAAAGACCCTTTCTTGGGGACCATACCCCTTCAGAAGCCCCAGCTCCCCATGTCCTCAGCTCTCTGTGAACTCCTCCTTTGTTGCCCTGACACTCCTTTTCCACTGATCTGGTCAGGAAATGAGGTTTTAGGAGAGCGTGGGGGTGGTGTATCTGTGACCCCAGTACCCAAGGAGCAGGGCTCTGCAGGACTAACTGGATGGGTGGTGTTTTCTCCAGGTTCGCGGGGTACAAGGCAGGAGTCTGCAAGCAGACAGAGGAAGTGGTGGTGACCCTCAAGGTCCTCATTGGTGCCGTGCCCACCTGCATGATCCTCACTGGTTTGGGCATCCTCATGATCGGCCCCTCTCCCAAGATGCCAAGCCAGGACCCCACCAGCCAGCAAAGCCTTCGGAGGTGGGTGGCCCCCACACATGGGTACACACAGGCAGGGCTACAGCCCAGGGAGACACATGGATGCGCAATGAGGCCTGAGTGACTAACACCAGCCTGCAGGGAGAATTCTTCCTTAGCCTGGATTTTCTTCTACTCCCAGCCCCCATCCCGTCTTTTGCCTTGTAGTAGCTAGTGCCTGAGGGTACGTGAAGGTTCCCGCTTTGATCCCTATTCTTTTGTTCCCCTGGGTACCTCATTGACTTGTATGGCCTGGAGCACCTCACTCCTGGTGTCTCCTGAAGCTGCCTTCCACCTTGGACTTCCTTCAGGCTCCACATCCGCATGTATCACTCTCATTTGGACACCTGTACTTGCTGTCCCACAGACATGTCAATCAGGCTCTGTGAGCCCTACACTGAACTCATCTTCTTCCCTCCTCAGCTTCTCCTTTTCTGTCCCTATCTCAGTGAATGGGACCCCTGTCTGCCCTGGGGCAAAACCTGGAGTCTCCTGCTCTTCCCTTCCACAGCTGTGCTGAGCAGCTCTCTGATCATGTCCTTCCCTTATCAGAGCACTGGTCCCCCTGCATGGGGAGGATGTGTTTGAGGTCTGGAAAATGTGGGGATCTTGAAGGCTGAGGCTGTATGTATTCATTTTTGCATCCCAAGAGCCCAGCCCAGAGCCTGACGCCAAGTAGGTTCTCAGAGAATGAGCGCTGCCACCTCAACATACCTGGCCCAGAAGACAAGCATGCACACACACAGGTCCCTGCACTTACAAATACGCAAGCACGTGGCCACACACAGGGCGGCAGTTAAGTGGCACCATCAGCCCCTCACTCCTTAGCACTGATGGCCTCAGACACCTCAGCAGAGTAAAGCTGAGATCGTGTTCTTTCCTCTGGCAACGCCAGGCAGATGGGGAACTGTTGATGGGACTGAGGGAGAGGGCTGTAGCTTTAACAGGGCTGAGAAGGGAGTCATTGGCAAGACCAGGGACAGCTGCTAGACTTCAGTGGGGCTCTGTGGCAGGGCACAGACTCCACCATCTTTCTCCTCGGCTTTTCCCCTTCCCTCAGGAGGACCAGCTACAGCATCTCTTAACGTTTGAGAGAACTTCTGTGAACCAGAACCGCAGGAGCCTGGATCTTCTGGACCTCAAGCCTCTCTCTCCTTAGCCGGAGCACCTACCTCACACTTTAGCATAAGGCGTTTTCCCTTGGGGGTGGAGACTTCAGTGATATCTCCTAAAGGGACTGCCCTGGCATCTCTTGGCCTGTTGACCATAGCCCATCTCAAGCATATTCCCCTTTCCCCTCTGACACATCCTCTTGCAACTCTTTCTGGAAAAAAGGGAGCCCCTGCCCAGCCTCCCGGTGGGAACATCAGGCCCAACTAATGTGCTTAGACAGCAAAGCTCCTCTTACAGGGACAGGCACCCAGGCCTCAATTGCCCCGAAACTCTAGTGGACATCTGAATGCACACACAGAGGCTAAGACACCACATGACTGGGCAGAATGGGGACAGTGGACATTTTGGGGACATATAATTAGAGACAGATCCAGACAGACCGACTGACAGGGAGAGTATGGGGACAGCAGTGGGACGGGAAGACAAAGCAGGGCCTGCACTGGCATCAGAGATGTCTCTGCAGCCATCCACTCTGCTCACAGGAGCTGCTGCTGCTGCTTCTTTCAATGGACAGAGGCTGACCTTGAGCCACCAGAGGCCAGTCACTTTTATAAGCAGAAGTTATTCACATAACAATATTTTTCTAATCTTATAAAAGCACAGGAACTAGTTTTCTAGAGGCCATATCTTCAGGGAAGAAAGATCCACTGAGGTTTACTTTTATAGAAACAAATTAAAGGGCTTATCTCCCATAGAGTGTGTAAAATGTGACTTCTTGTCCCACTGCTGGAACCCGGGGGAGAGGAGGAGGGTGTCCAGCGACATTACACCTGGCTATGTATCCCAGCCACACATCCCTGATGTGCATTTTCTTAGACCAGGGAAGCCATGTGGGCGCCAGCTTCTTGCTTTCCCTTGGTAAAGACACAAAGTTGAGACTCTAGAGTAGCTCAAGTCATAGTCAGTGGTGGCATCAGAGGAGCTACCATATCCTCAGTGCCCAGAAGTATGTGTTCAACCTGAACACGTTTGCTGAATGAATCAGTGAAGGTTCAGGCCACCTATATTTTAAAAACAAACACAACCGGCTTTACTTATTCCTTTAGCTTTCTCTTCTCCAAATAATTTGCCTTACTGGTCTCCCCAAACCCTGCCACTCCTCTTCCCCCGTCACTCCTTCACTCATTCACCTTGGCCTCAGCCTGCACAATTAAGGCGGTGCAGCCTGATGGGATGAGCTCCAGCATCTGGGGAAGAGGAGATAGGAGTTTGTGTGTTGCTTCCACTGGTTAGCACAAGCGATTGGTTGACTTATGTAACAAATTTGAGCCTTGGCTTCTTTCTGTTTTGGTTTCTTGTTGTTTGGGTTTGTTTTTGTTTTCTGAAACTGAGTCTTACTAGGTTGCCCAAGCCGGCCGTGAACTGGCACAAGTGATCCTCCTACCTCAGCTTCTCGAATAGCTGGCCATTTCTTGCTTGACCACATGTACACAGTGTGATGTGTGCCTCAGGATGGGTGTGAGTCCAATGAGTAATTCCTGACTAAGCAGCAGAATAAAGAAACCCTCAATGCCAGTCAGCAGATGCTGACCCTGTCTTCACCCAGCTTGCTCTCCACCGTCTTTGGCCATCTGTTTGTTGTCCTGCCCTTTGCTTCTTTCTCCTTTGATGCTCCTTGGTCTCCTTGGACTTTCCAGGGCAATGTGATCTCTTTCATACCATCACCTGTCCACTACTGCAGATTCTACTTCTAACCCAGTGCTCGCTGCTGAGCTTCAGATCCCCAGCTCCCACCGCTTAAGAGTTCTTCAGGCAATTCCACCATCATGCAACCAAAACTGGACTTGTCACCTCTCCACAGGAAAAAAAAATCTGATAAAAATGTAAAACTCAGCCCAGTGTGGTGGCCCACACCTCTAATCCCAGTTTTCAGGAGGTGGAGGCAGAAGGACTGATGTGAGTTCTAGGCTGGCCTGGGCTATACGGTAAAACCCTATCTCAAAATAAATAAATAAATAAATAAATAAATAAATAAATAAATGAAAAAGGAAAAGGTATTTAGCAAAGAAGAAAAATGTTTAAGCCTAAGAAAGGATATCTACCAAAAACCACCTATAGCAAAAAATAAATAATTTTTTTTTTTTTGAGACAAGGTCTCACTATGAAGCCCAGGCTGGCCTCAAATTAGTCATCCTCCTGCCTCAGACTCCTATATGCTGAGATTATAGGCATGTGCCACCACACTCGGCTATAGTTTTTTTTTTTTTTTTTTTTTTTTTTTTTTTTTGTACTGAGGGTTGAACCCAGAGCCTTATGCTTGCATGCTTTGCAAGTGCTGGACCACTGAGCTGCACCCCCAGCCCATTTTTTAAATTTTTTGAGACAAGGTCTCACTAAATTAGGCAGACTGCCTCTGGTCTCGAACTTGCGATCCTCCTGCTGCTGGGATTAGAGGTGTGTGCCACTACCCCCAGTTTAGCAAATATTCTTAATGGTCACACAGTCCCTGAATAAGGCCAATACAACCCTATCAAAATACCAATGACATTCTTTATAGAAACAGAATGTGGGTCATATGGACCCACAAAAAAACCCAAATAGCTAAACCGATCTTGAGCAACAAAGAATAAAGCTGGAGGCATCACACTAGCTGATCTCAACATATACTACGAAGTTACATATAGTAACCAAAACAGCATAGGAATGGCATGAAAATAAGACACATAGACAATGCAACAGAAAGTTCAGAAATAAATGAATGCATTTACAACTGATTTTTGACAAAGGAGCCAAGAGCACACAATGGGAAAAGGACATTCTCCTCAATAAATGATGCAGGGGAAACTGGATACCCACATGTAGAAAATGAAATTACACCCCTATCTCCAACCACAAATAAAAACCAAAGCAAGATGGGTTAAAGACTTAAAGGTAAGACTGGAAACAATGAAACCCCTAGAAGAAAACACAGGAAAAAGCTTCATGACTACTATGCAGCTTGAAATGATTCTGTTATGGTCTGAATCTGAAATATCCCCTGAAGGCTCATGTGTTAAAGTCGTGATTGCCAGCAGACCGGGCTTTTTGGAGGCGACCTGATCATGAAAGTTTGACTTCAATGGATAAACCCACTGAGGGAATTACAATTTGATGGTGTTACTGGGATGTAGTGAACATTTGAGAGGCGGGGCCTAGTTGGAGGAGGTGGCTTGTTAGGAGCATGCCTTTGCAGAATGCACCTTGACTCCACGCCTTCCTGTCTTTGCTTCCCAGCTGCAGGACGTGGGCATCTCTGTTCCACTACACCCTCTCTGGAACGATGCCCTGCCTTACGTCAGGCCCAGAAACACAAAGCCAAGTGACCATGGAGTGAAATCTCTGAAACTGTGAGCCAAAATAAATCTTTCCTCAAGTTGTTTCTCTCAGGTATTTGTCACAGCAACGCTGATGATTTTGTTTTGGAATATATTGCCAAATACCTGGCTATGTGTCCCAGCCACACATCCCTGATGTGCATTTTCTTAGACCAGGGAAGCCACGTGGGAGCCAGCTTCTTGCTTTCCCTTGGTACAGACACAGAGTTGAGACTCTAGAGCAGCTCACTTGCTCTAGTATTGCCCACTTGCTTCAAGGTCTTATCAGATCCCAAGTGCAAGAACTTGTGAGCAAGACATACATCTTTCAGACTCCGTACGTGAAAACTTCATGTACGTATATGTATTATTTGATACACTAAATGCAGGTCATATATATAAAACTTGACATATATCAAGATGTATATATCAACTTACATATATAACTTACATGTCATATATCAAATACCCATTCAAAATTGAGAAGTTGGGTGCAAAATAAGATTTGTAAATAGTACCTTTGTTTATGCAAAATATTTTCAATGTGACATTAAATACTTTATAGAATTTAGCGTTTGTCTGCTTGTCTCCAAAGCCAGCAGATACTAGATTGGTTTCTATTGTTCCAATGACTATAATGATAGCAGAGGCCAAGGAAACATCATCTGTGTAAGAGTTGTCATGGAATCAGATTTGTAATGAACAATTTATATTCTAAACTGTGTATGCCAGAAAAACAAATAGGAAGACAACATACACATAGGTAAAATCAAGAACATTTCTCAATACTAGTAATAATCACAAAGAACATACCATCAAAACATTCACAATAGCCACAACTGCCATTAGTGAGTTTATTCCAGGATTTTGCCTTGAGAAATGTTGATTATAACGTACACCTTGAGACAGCCACATTAATCTTATTCAAGGGTCCCTCAGTCCCCCTCCTTAGGCTTCATAATAGTTATGATTTCATCATACCTCAGACACTTCCTTCGCAAATGGAGCCAGGCCTCAGACTGTCCTCAGCCACCACTCTCAGGCCACTGATTACATACAGACAAGTGGCCTCCCCTTCCATTATCCCAGCAGCTGTCTAATGCATTTGAACCACAAAATGGGCCCTCTCTTCTTCCTAGCCCAGCTTCATCTTCATAAACTGTAACAAACAGCAGTCCCCAAGGGCACAAAAGATTTTCTTTCCAGATAATTTTAAAGGAAGTAGAGGCTGTGCTAATGGAGCTTCTATAGCAGAAACAATTTATCTGCCAATATGCTCTGTCTTGCCACACCCTGATCAATTTACTATTCTGTAGTGACTGAAATCTGTTATGTCCAAAGGCTGTGAGATGTCATGTGTCCTGTCCATCTGAAGGGATTCAGAGATTTTTCTACTATATTAAATTGGTACTGTCCCCATAAATATAATAAACTGGTACTTTTTAGGACTACTTCAGATTCAGTGAAATTTTCAATGTTCTAAAATACTATTTTGTCTCATAGATTTTATGATGGTCTCTAAGAGAAAAGAAAAATATCAAAATTAAAGCGACAAGATAGCCTGGAGGTGTAGCTCAGTGTAGAGGGCTTGCCTAGCACATATAAGGCTCTGGGTTCAATCCCCAGCACTGCCAAAAAAAAAAAAAAAAAAAAAAAAAAAAGTGATGTTACCTAAGGGGGCTGACTACTGAAGGGGGGAGAAAAATAGGAAACTTTTATAATCCCAAAACTGAAAAATAAAACGAAACAATGAATTTTAGGGAGAGAATCATGAGTGGCAATAGCACAAAATGACACTTTACACCTCACTTGTGCTTGGCACTGTACTAGTAGCATTGGCACAGGTTTAGGGAGATCCAGAAGGTTCAAATCACTTGAAATTTCATTCAAAATCTGTCTGTGGCCAGTTTTTAGCTGTAGTTGGACCTCTGTCAGCCAGAATGGATTAAAGAAGAAGGAGGGTTAGGTTTAAATCTTGAGAGGTAAGGCCAACATCAGAACTACCCCCCAATCCAGGTAGCCCAGGAGCAGAAGTCAGCGTTTTGTCTTCCTTTGCACTCCACTGCCTCCTGCTGGCTTGAAGTGGAAAGTGATAGCTGCGGCACAGGTCCTCCAGCAGCACTCCTCACCCTCACCTTTAAGGCAAGAAAGACCTACAACAATGCCAAGGTCTCTTGCAAGTGCTCTTAAGACAGCTTTAACACGGCTTTAGGCAGAGGACACAAAGTCTCCGAGAAACTGTAAAACACAACCCACATGGCTCCATAGTACTATTGTGTTGTAGGAATTCTGCCCTTATACAAACCCACACAGTCATGAATACATAAACCACCACTTTCAGAACCATCTAACAAAGACTGAAGCTCTGCTAGCCAGTAGTATATGCCTCAACCCAGTGGAGACGGGAGAAAGGTGGCAGAGCCAACCATGGCAATGCCACACCTGAGTGACGGTGAAAATCTCACCAGGAAGAGTCCATGGTGTTTGTCATGATCGTATTTGAATAGCTATGCAGCAAATACTCTGCAAGCAGCTATCAGACCACATTGTCTAAATGTCCAGAACAGTCGGTGGTGTCTAAACTGTGGGTGGCAAGGTCTCCAAAGACTTCAGGTGGAGGAACAGGATCCTTGCTGTGAGAAAGAGAGTCCTTGGAGACATCTGATTTGGACAGAATGCCATCTCTCACGACGACTGCCTGGGTGGCTGTGAAAGTTAATGGGATAAAGCCTTCACTGTCGGCAGAGAGAAGGATCCAGTGGGACTCTGCAAAGGAAAATAAACACACAGGCAATCCAGGAGATCTTATTTAATTCTACAAGGAAAAAGGTGACAAGAAAAGAAGAAACATGAGTAATACAAAATTTTTGTATGTGCGTGTGTGTGTGAAATACAGTAGTTAATGATAACAAGCCTCATTTTCGTAAGATTTTACAGAAAATGAGGGTCAGGTTATACGGCAGAAAGCGGGTGTTGAGGACTCATAATCATCTAAAGTTGGTCATTTAGGTTAGAGACAGGGGACATTTGTTTTCACCCAGTGCTACCCACACAAGCTTGTGTATGAGTGCATGGGGGCACATGTTAAGGGTTGTATGTGGATGATCCTCCCTTATCTACGCTTACTAGGTTCTCCAGAAACTGTATGAATTTCAGCAGAGGTACTCGATGGAGGAGCGTTCCTCACTCTATAGATCCAAACTAACCTGTAGACATCCAGGGGAGGTGCTGGTGAGAGTTAGACTAGAGTGGTCCAGATAATCTTAGATACCTTGGGGGCACTAGCATAATAAATTCTTGGACCTTCTCTGGTTCCTTCTTCAGGTCTCACCTTTTGACCCTGTGACTTTACTTCTGAAAATCTACACTTCCAAAAGTAACATAAAATATGCAGAAAGGTTTTTCTTAGTGTTATTTACAGTGATGAAAAACTGAAAACTACCTAAGTATGTCAAGGAAAATATGGCAAAGAAAAATACAGTACATCTCAGAATGGAATCCATTAATAAAAAATAACTACAAAGCCCTATCATAAATGTAAATATCAAAACAGAAAAATGCAAGCATTACAATGTTAAATGAAAAAAATCAAATTTATAAGTACATACGTGTGTGTGTCTGTGTGTGTGTGTGTGTGTGTGTGTGTATCCCCCAGTACTGGAAGGTTGAACCCAGGGCCTTTGCATGGTAGGCAAGTGCTCTACCAGAGAGCTACACCCTGACCCCTTTTTTGAGACAGGGTCTTGCTAAATTGCACAGGCTGCCTCTGGCCTCAAACTTTTGATCCTTCTGCTTCAGCCTCCCAAGCTGCTAAGATTACAGGCATGTGTCACAGTGCCCAGTTGAAATGAAATATTTTATGTTCAATGTGGTGGCTACCGGTAAAAGAATGAGGCATAAGAAAACCACCATGCTCCACATCTAATGAATATGACCATCACTCAGTCCCTTGCCACATAGGAGTACCCCTCACATCTCCATGTTGGCCCCACATAAGAATGTCAACTCCTTTTAAGAAATAGTCTGTGATACTGCTATGAATTTGATGGCTTTTTTGTTTGTTTTGTGTTTTGTGGGTTTTTTTGTTTGTTTGTTTTGCAGTACTGGGGATTGAACCCAGGGCCTCGAGTTTGCATGCTTTGCAAGTGCTGTACCACTGTGCTGCACCCTCAGCCCATTTCACTTTTTGAGACAGGCTCTCACTAAATTCTGCAGACTGCCTCTAATCTCCAACTTGTAATCCTCCTGCCTTGGCCTCCCGAGTCCCTGGGATTATAGGCATGTGCCACCATGCCTGGCTCTGAATTTTGTTTTCATGCAATATGCATAGGTAAGGTTGTTTTGTGATTTCCTCACATCTCTCATATATTGCTTTGTGACTCTTTTCCAGGTAGGCTGTAAGTTCCCTAAGGGAAAAACTCATATTTTCTCTATGTTCTGGCACCACCAATAAGCCAGGGTATATAGTAGGCAATTAATAATACTTGTTAACTATCTAGTGAATCATGGAGTGGTTGCTATAACCCATTTTCATTACCAGTGTAAGTTTCAAAACAGATAGTAGAGGGAGAGGTGTTCTGAATTTAACATACCATGTAGCATTTCAACAAGAGAGAGGCCAAACATCTGCTGAACTGTACTGAGCCTTAGTTTGCCATCACAGAGGAGCACAGCTCTTTTCTCAACAGGACCTGCATGACAAGATTGCTTCAAATAAAAAACAAAAGTTGTTAAACAATTGCAAAAGCAAAGGAGTTAACATTTCTTAAGAATAGAATGTGTTCGCAAGGTGTCATGGCACACGTCTGTAATTCCAGTTACTTGGGAGGCTGAGGCAAGAGAATCATAGGTTTGAGGCCAGAGGCAGCTTCCACAACTTAGCAAGGCCCTCCCTCAAAGTAAAACATAAAAACAAATTAAAAGTGGGGCTAGTGGTGTGGCTGAGTGTTGGAACACTCACTTAGCATGTGTGAAGCCCTGAGCTCAACCCTCATTACTGGAATAACAACAAAAAAGAACAGAATGCGGAGCCAGGCACATACCTATAATCCCAGCACTCAGGAGGCTGAGGCAAGAGTATCAGGAGTTCAAAGCTAGCCTGGGCTACATAGCGACAGCCTTAAAAAAGTGGGCAGGGGTGAGGGGTTTAGTGATAGAGCACATACTTAGGCCCTGGGTTCAATCCCTAGCATACGAAAAAGGAACAAACAAAACTATGAAGCTGCAGGAAAGGAAAGGAGAAAGAAAGGAAAGGAAAGGAAAAGGAGTTCTGGGTGCTAATGTGGAAAGTTCTCCATGGTATTTTATTAAATAGAAAAGGAAAATTGCAGAACACTTCATATGGTACCTTACTTTTTGCAGAATGAAAGGGTAAATAAAAATATATAGTAAGGAAAGATAATGGACTAAAGGGGGAGGGGGTAAGAAGAAAAGGTAATGAAAGAAAAAAAAATCACATATGTTGCCCTTACGGCAAAATCGGGCTGTACATATACAGATACACTCACAAAACAGACATGCAAGTAGAAAGGACACCACTGTCGAAGAGGGAGGGGACAGGGGAGGGGGGCTCATGAGAGGGTAACGAGGAAGTGAGTATGAGCAATGCAAATGTCATCATGAGACCCCATTAAGTTGCACTTTAAAAATTACTATTAAAAAGTGCATATACGCACACACGCGCGTGCACACACACACACACACACAAAGGTCTGCTAGTATCTGCATAAGGAAATTAAAATTAAAATGTTAATTAGAGTTAACAAGGAGAACAGGTTGAAGTGTGGGGTAGGAAAAGATTTTTTAATACATACTGTTTCCACCGAAAAGAAAAAATTGCCAAAACCAAAAAAGGTCATGGAAAAAAGTCTAAACTAGATTTCACATTTATAAGTAATTCTTATTTTTATTTATTTGATTTTGAGACAGTCTCTCAATGTTGCCTATGATGGTCTTGAACTCTTGGATTCAAGCAATCCTCCTGTCTCAGCCTCCCAAGTAGCTACGTGCCACACACACCTGGCTCAGATTTTTCTTTGCAGTGCCGAAAATCAAACCTTGGGCCTTGAACATGTAAGGCAAGTGCTCTATCACTGAACTACACCTCTAACTCTCCAAATAATTTTTTGTTAGTTTATTTAGTTTTAGCAGTGCTGGGGCTTGAACTCAGGGTGTTCTATAAGATAAGCAGGTACTCGACTCCTGAACGACATGCCCAACTCCCAAAATAATCTTTAACAGTTAAAAATCTATTCCTAGGAACTGGGCTTGGTACTGCACACCTGTAAATCCCAGAACTTGGGAATCTAAGGCAGGATATTAACAAATTTGAAGCAAGCTTGGGTTTCATAGCAAGACCCTGACTCAAAACAACTTTCTGGGAACAACTTGGGGAATATGAATAAGCACAAGGTACGAGATGATATTAAATAATTGTTGGTGCTATGAGATAATATCAGTTATTGAAGAAAATGTACTTACATTTTAGAACAGTATTCTGAACTATTTAAGGGTAAAATAACATCACATGTCTATTTAAAACACTTTAGAAACAAACTAACAAAAAAGCAATTATGGTCAAATGCTAATAGTGTTAAATCCAGGGAAAAGATACACATAGTTTCATTATACAGGTTGATTATCCCTTATCTGTAATGCTTGAGACCCTAAGTATTTCGGATTTCAGATTTTGTTCAGATTTTGGAGTATTTGCAGATACATAATGAGATATCTTGGGAACAGGACCCAAATTTAAACATGCAGTTCACTTATGTTTCACATACACCTTATACAGATAGCCTGAAGTTGTTTTGTTGTTGTTGTTGTTGTTTTTTGTTTTGAGACAGGATCTTACTATGTTCAGTCCAGGCTGGTCCCAAACTCCTGGGCTTAAGCGATTCTCCCACCTCAGCCTCCCTAATAGATGGGACATCATGCCTGGTTAGTTGTTGTTGTTAGGTGCCATGGAGTCAGGTCCAACTCGTAGTGACCGTATGTACAAAAGACAAAACACCACCCCACACTGCCATGCCTGTGCTTCTCTGCTATTCATGGTGTTTTCAATGACTGACTGGAGAGTGGGCTACCCGGTCCTTCTCCTAGGCCTATAGCACCTGGTGTTCCCAGGCAGTCTCCCATCCGAGAATTAACCAGGCCCAACCCTGCTTAGCTTCCAAGATCTGACAAGACTGGATGCCAAGAGGTAGCTCAGTGGCAGAGCCCTTGCCTAGCATGCCTGGCTACCTGAAGGTAATTTTTAATCCCCTGTACTTGGAGGTTGAACACCCAGGGACTTGTACATACTTTGCAAGTGCTTTACCACTGGGCTCCACCCAAACCAATCTTTTACCTTTTTATTTTGAAACAGGGTCAGGTTAAGTTACACAGGCTGCCTCTTGCCTCAAACTTGTAAGCCTCCTGCCTCAGCCTCCTGAGTGGCTGTGATTACACGCCTGCACCATCATGCCAGGCTCTGAAGGTAATTTATTTCCTTTCTTCCTTCTGTCCTTTCTTCTTCCTCCGTTCTTTCCCTTCCCCTCCCCTCCCTCCCTCCCTTCCTCCCTTTTTTGTGATACTGGGCGAATGAACCCAGGATGCCCCACCACTGAGCTACAACCCTCGACCTCTTTTATTTTTTATTTTGAGATAGGGTCTCACTAAGCTGTGCGGGCTGCCTCTGGCCTCAAACTTGCCATCCTCCTGATGGTCCTCCTAAATCGCTGGGATTATAGGCACGCACCACGGCTCCTGCCTGGAACTCATACTCCTGCCTCAGCTTCCCCAGTGCTGGGACTGTAGGTATGCACCACCATGTCCTGAGTAAAGATGAATTTTGTTTGTTTGTTTGTGGTTTTTTGAGACAAGGGCTCACTATGTAGCCCATGCTCAAACCCGCAATCCTCCTGACTCAGCCTCTACAGTGCTGGGATTATGGGCTTGCATCACCATGCCCAGCTTTTATTTATGTGTGTGTGTGTGTGTGTGTGTGTGTGTGTGTATATATATATATATATATATATATATATATATATATGTATATGTATGGGCTGGGATTTAGCTCAGTTGGTAGAGTGCTGCGCTGCCGTCTCTGAGGTCCCAAGTTCAATTCCCAGCACCGCAAAAATGGGAGAAGGGCCTGGCAATCCACTCCCAAGGCAATCCCAAAACAGTCAGCCATTGAAAACCCTATGAGGGTCACTATGAGTCGGATACCAACTCAACGGCACCTAACAACAACAACAACATATATATATATATATGTATATACATATATATGCACATGAATTGCTATTGTTGTTAGGTGCCATTTGAGTCGGGTCCGACTCATAGTGACCCTATATACAATAGAACAAAATACCCCCCAACACTGGACCATGCCTAGCACTATGTCAGTGCTTCTCTGCTATTCATAGGGTTTTCCATGGCTGATTGTTTCAGGACTGCTTTGGGAGTGAATTGTCAGATCCTTCTCCCATTTTTGCAGTGCTGGGGATTGAACCCAGGGACTCAGAGAGTACACAGCAGGACTTTACCAATTGAGCTAAACCCTGGCCCACATGTATTGTATATATACATATATACTCATATATATACATATATTTTTTGATTATATGTTTGTTTTTTGAGACAAGGTCTTGCTATGTAGACCTGGCTGGCCTGGAACACACTATGTTGACCAAGCTGGCCTTAAACTTGTGGCAATCCTCTTGCCTGTACTTTCTGAGTGCTGGGATTACATGTGTGTGCCACCATATCTAGCCATGCACAGCTTTTAAAGAAGAATTTTTAATAATGATGCTACCACAACTGATTATTAGCGAACAGAAGAGGCTGGGTATAGTGATGCCTGCCTGTAATCCCAGCACTTAGAAGGGAGAGACAGGAGGATCACAAGTTCCAGGCCAGCCTGAGCTACAAAATGAATTCAAAGCTAGCATGGGCTACATAGCAGTACACTGTCTCAAACAAAACAAACCGGAAAATAGAAGTGGATCACACACAGAAACAAAATTACAAATGAAAAACTTAAATGTAAAAACTGAAATAAAATATTCTAAGAAAAATCGAGAGATTACATGTATGTTGTTGTTGTTGTTGTTAGGTGCTGTCGAGTCGTATCCGACTCATAGTGACCCTCATAGGGTTTTCAATGGCTGATTGTTTCAGGATTGCCTCGGGAATGGGTTGCCACATCCTTCTCCCATTTTTGTGGTGCTGGGAATTGAACTCGGGCCCTCAGAGACTGCAGAGCGGTGCTCTACCAACTGAGCTAAATCCCAGCCCACTACATGTATGTTAATTTCTATAATATACCAAAACCTCTTATAAACCGATAATAGGGAAAAATGAACATAAGCAATTCAGAATCAATTGGTCCAAAAACTTGAAAGTACACTCAAATTCACTAATAATTAATAAAAGTGAAATAACACTTCACAACAAACAGATTGGTGAGATGTAAGGAAAAGGACCACCTTACATGTTGCTGGTAGGTACATGGTAATATATTGCTAGGTTAAAAAAAATCTTTGAAAGGAAATCTAGCAGCTGTCAAAAGTAGAAACATTCATACTCTTCAAATTTGTACTTCTCCTTCTGGGAATCAATCCAACAGAAATAAAGGTACTAAACTAAATGGATAGAGCACTATTTAGAGAGACCAACAAGTGAAAACAAAGTGAATGTCAACCAACAAAGGGATAGCAAAATAAACAGCATACTCAGCATAAAGTAAACCATGACTACATTTTTGTAAAACAATGACAAACTGCCCCACACATATTTATAGTATACATCTATGTACACAAAGATCAATGTTGGATTATATAAGTATGAAGAAAACTATGGAAGGATACTCATGAAGCCGCTAGTTAAAGTGGGTTATGGAAAGGACGGGGGAGGGCCACATTTAATGTGGAAAGAAGTGTCCATGATAAAAACATGTATGATATGATACCGTATAACCATATAAACAAGCATTTACTGCTTGGCATGGTAACACATGCCTGCAGTCGTAGCACTGTGGAAGCTGAGGCAGGATAGTGAGTTTGAAGCCAGCCTGAGCTACATAGTGATTTCTAGGCTAGCCTGGGCTATGTATTGAGACCCTGTCTCGAAAAAAAAAAAAAAAGACAAAAGAAAAAACAAAAAAGACAAAATCACTGGACATGGTGGCTCAAGCCTCTAATCCCAGCAACCTGGGAGGCGGAGGCAAGAGGGTCACAGGTCTGAGGCCAGTGGCAGCCTATGTAACGTAAGGAGACTCTATCTGAAGATAAAAATAAAAAATTAAAAATGGGCTGGGAGTGCAAGTCCAGTGGTAAAGCACTTGCAAAGTACGTGTGAGACCCTGATTTCAACCCTCAAATAAACAAACAAAAAAGCATTTATATAAGCATATAAATAATCTCATGTTTGCATATGCATGAAGAGATGCATTCAAAATGTGTGTGTGCGTGTGTGTTTTGAGGCAGCTTCACTCTGCGGCTGAGACTAGACTTGAACTCAGTGATCCTCCTGCCTCAGCATCCCAATAGTTGGGATTACAGGTGTGTGCCACCATGCCCAACTTGCATTCAAAACATTTTAAATGAACACAATATATATATACATATATATGTGTGTATATGTGTGTGTGTGTGTGTGTGTGTGTGTGTGTGTGTGTATTTGAAAGAATATCTCATTGTGTAAGAAAAAGGTTTTCATAATGAAATAAGAATTTTTTTTTTTTTTTTTTTTTGGCAGTACTGGGGGTTGAATCCAGGGCCTCACACCTGCATCCTCTGCAAGTGCTGGACCACTGAGCTGCACCCCCAGCCCAGTTTTTACTTTTTTAGAGACAGGGTCTCACTAAATTACAAAGACTACCTCTGGTCTCGAACTTGCAATCCTCCCGCCTCTGCCTCCCGAGCCGCTGGGATTACAGGCGTGCGCCACCACGCCTGGCTGAAATAAGAATTTTTTAAAAATTCCCCAAAATACATTGCCAGGTTGAGTGCAGTCATTCAGTTTTTCACACCAAGCACATGATAAATCATGGTGTATACTTGTCTGTGTACCTATCTGGTTTGTAGGCCAACATCCAACCAATCTGCAAAGATATATCAACTTGCCTATAATATAACATGCCCAGGTCAATAAAGTTCAATTACAGCACCTCTTCCTCAATATGTTTTTGGCAGTATCCAATGGCTGCAGGAATTGGTATGGACAGTGGTAGTTCCTCAAAGAAGTTACCTGGTAAATGATGTGAACATAAGGAGGATGATGAGAGAGTGGATACAATGGAGAGGACTTCTTCTCACTATGTAGAAAATCCATGAGTTCAAAAAGATACTGTTGCATTTCAATCACGTTCCTAGATAATATTTCCAGGTCTTTAGATAGCTGGTAAATTTCCTTTTCCTTTTGTAAATTCTCTCTTTGAGGCAAATTGGGAGAGTCTGGTGTGCTAGTATGGTCTGGTGTTCTGTTGGGTCTAGGCAATGTTGCCCAAACCCAGGAGGGCCTATGGAGTGTTTCTAGGGCAATGGAACCATCAGAGATATTAGATGGGGGACTTTTGATTTCCTTAGTAAGGGCTCTTCTGGGCTTTCCACTCTGACTACTGGCATTAGCTGTCAACAAGGGCTCTCTACTTAGGTGACAAAAAACTGGGGAATGATTTTCCATTAGCTTTTCTCTATTTGCTTTATTTATTAGAGTACTGAAAGCAGAGTAGGCTCTCTGACCTTCATCTGATGTCACTAAAGATTCTTCTCCCAATATTATTTCTTTAACAATCAAGTGAATGACATACTGATCAGACTCTGAAGAAGGAAGAAATGCTGTATCAGTGGACTTTTGTTTTCCTACTAATATTAATAATAATTTGTCTGTCAAGAAACATATGCCTTTTGGTCTTTCATTACTCTCTAATTGAATTTGCTGGATGTTTGGCATAGAAGATGGAATGACAGAATAGATCAAAATTATATTACAATTATTGGAAGCCACTGCCACTATCTGTGCTTTAAGATTAAATGCTATTAGATCAGGAACCAGAATGCCCGGAATAGGCACTTTTCTGGTCACAGTAACTGCTTTCTTAAAGGTCACAAGGACCAAATGTGAAGAATCGTGGCCAGTTCCTGTCAAGTAGTCCTTTTTTCTTAGACAAATAAGGGAACTCCCCTCAGGCCTAGACGGGTTGAAATGTATATGAGTTAGATCCAGAGGCTCTGATATTTCAGAATTTGTTTCAGAGGCTGTTGCTGCTTTATCCTCGGAGGGCATTTCACCAATAACTGGAAGACTATGCAGACCGGTATCTTCACCATTAGGTGGTATGTTAAAGGTTTCAGATGCATTTAAGCTACAAATCTTGTCTAGCGGAAGTTCAGTGGCTACAGCAACCTGTGAGTCCACAGTGGCTCTGACGGAGCAGATGGAGCTGTCCACATCAAGCACTGGACAGAAGGAGCACCTGTGAAGAATCTTCTGAGCACTGTCCCAAATGTAAGAATGAAGGCTGCTGTCTACTGCCACCACCAGCCTCTGGCCATCCTGGGTCCAACATGCACAGTGGATGTGGCCCTGAGTGCTGATGTCCACTTTTACTCGGGAACTGTCACAGTGAACATCAGGGAAAATGGAGACACCCTGGGCGGTCAACACAGTCAGGACAGCGCTTTTTGGGTGCCACACACAACCCTGAGGAAGGATAGGGAGTGATTCTCTAATCTCAGAGGTCTGAGACATTGACCATTTGCTTGGCTCCACAGTGTTGGGACACAACTGCCAGACAGTGACATGCTTCTTGTGCTGGACAGCAAGCAGACTGGGCATGTCAGTTGTTTCTGGGGGGGCCCAGGAGAGCCCACAGACATGCTCAAATTGTCCAATCACCTTGGAGTTCCCAAACTTGGCCTCTCCACCATGAAGCTGTAAATCAGTGAGGACTACTTGATTCCCGTCAGTCCAGGCAAGGCCATGCTCTGGGTGTATTGCTTGATGCAGTGCATTCAGGCCAGTCCTGAGCAGTTTTCCTTTTCCCAACTCCATCCTTTCTGATAAAGGCTCTATCTGAAATGATTAAGAAGGAAAGTTAAGCCGGGTTTGGTAGCTTGCACCTGTAATCCCAGTGGCTCAGGAGGTAGAGGCAGGAGGATCATGAGTTTGAGGCCAGAGGCAGCCTGCATAACTTAGTTGAGACCAGGACTCAAAAATAAAATTAAAAAAATAAAAAATGGCCTGGGAGTGCAGCTGAGTGATAAAGCATGTGCCATATATGTTGGAGGCTCTGGGTCAAACCCCCAAGTACTATAAATAATACATACATAGATACATACATATATACCTCTCCCTGAGTCATCTTATGCACAGAACATGGTTTACTGGTGCTTCAGTGAGCTACACATTGAGATGCACCGGAAGTTGGCTTTGCCTCAGTATTCATTTAAAATCTGTTTGGCTGGATTTCAGCTTTTGGAAGGATGAACAGCTCAATGTCTACTCTTAACACCTCTAGCACTCCAGAAATTGTAAGTATTCATACATATCTAAGACACATAAGGTCAGCAATGAGAATAAGAATACTATTGAGGAGCTGGGTGCAGTGGCTCATGCCTGTAATCCCAGTGGCTCAGGAGGCGGAAGCAGGAGGATCGCAAGTTCGAGACCAGAGGCAGTCTGCGTAACTTAGCAGGACCTTGTCTCAAAAAGTAAAAAAAAAAATGGGCTAAGGGTGCAGCTCAGTGGTCCAGCACTTGCAGAGCATGCAAACGTGAGGCTCTGGGTTCAGCCACCCAGTACCGCAAAAAAGAAAACAAAAAGAATACTATTGAGATATGTCATAATATATCTGAATACTCACTTTGAAATATAACCATTAGTTGCCACACAGAGTTGCCTTATTCTTTAAAGAATATCTCAAATAGTCTTTAACTTAGAGCGAAAAACTGCCTCAGGTACATTAAATTTTGAAATTCCATCAGCCAGTTGGTACATAAATGTATAATGATAATAGTAAAAATAAAATGTTGCAATATAAACAAAAACTGTGAAAGACTAATTGTAGTACCAAAACTAGACCTTTCACATAGTTGATTTCTGAGAAAGACTATCTGATAGTATAAATAAGAAAGAGTATATTAACCAAATAACTTAATAAAAACATTATTTTGACCCAACAGATGCTTATGAAAATTTAAATGAAAATGTAAGTCAGTGACAGAAATTATGTCATAATTATAGTATTTGTAAAATTGCTTGACATACTTGTATTCATAACATTAAACAAAAACCTTTAAGAACTAAAAGTTTTTTTTTTTTTTTTGGTACTAGGGGTTGAACACAGGGCCTTGCAAGCGCTGTACCACTAAGCTGCACCCCCAGCCCATTTTTTTACTTTTTGAGACAGGGTCTCACCAAATTAAGCAAACTGCCTCTGGTCTCAAACTCGCGATCCTCCTGCCTCTGCCTCCCGAGTTGCTGGGGTTACAGGTGTGCGCCACCTAGCACGGCTAGGGTTAGCTTTTTAAACTCTAGCCACGTGCCTTTTAAATAAGTGTCCTAACTGGGAATTATTCAAAACGTGTGAGGATAAATTAAAAGCAACAAGTTGCCTGACATGCACAAGGCCCTGGGTTCCATCCCCAGCAACAGCACACACACAAAGTAAAAGCAGAGACAAGACGGGCATGGACCATGCCTGTAGTCCCAGTTGTTTGGGAACCTGAGGCTAGAGGATCACTTAAGCCCAGGAGTTCAAGACTAGCTTGGGAGTCAGGCTCCATGGTGCACACCTGTAATCCCAGCAATTTGGGAGGCAGAGGCAAGAGGATTACAAATTTGAGGCCAGAGGTAGCCTGTGTAACTTAGTGAGACCTTGTCTCAAAATGAAAAAAGCAAAACATGGGCTGAGGGTGCAGCTCAGTGGTAGAGAGCTTGCAAAGCATGTGAAAGGCCCTGAGGCCAATCTCTAGTACCGCAAAAAAAAAAAAAAAAAAAAAAAAGACTACCTTGGGCAAGTGGGACCTATCTCAAAAAAACAAAACAAAACAAAAATCACAAGTCGTTACCTACAATTTACACAAGATAGAAAATCTCCAAAATTATATGCAACACCTATGATAAATCATCTTCAATTAAGACACAATAATGAAAAAGAGAATGAAAGGGGGGGAAAAGTGTTAACTGAAAATGAGGTACCTACAGAATATGCTACAGCTCCACAATCCCAGGTGGAAAGAAGAAAGTGTGCGGTATGGCAACCACAAGAATAATTCAACAGCTGAAAGTACTAAAAGTCTATTTATTTATTTATTTATTTATTTATTTATTGCAAATAAGGTCAAACTTTTGAGATCTAACTACTAAAATATTTTAATAAGACTTTAATAGTAGAGATGACATTTTAGATTTTTTCCCCTATTTGTTGTTGTTGTTAGGTGCCTGTTGAGTTGGTGACTGACTCAAAGACACCCTGCATCCAACAGGAGAAGCACTATTGTCAGTGCTCCTCTGCTATTTATAAGGGTTTTCAATGGCGGATTGATTTTTGGGAGTGGGTTGTCGAGTCTTTCTCCCAAGCCTACAGTACCTGGTGTTCTAGACGGTCTCCCATCCAAGTACTAACCAGGCCCGACCCTGTTTAGCTTGTGAGGTCAATGGGATTAGACGCCACAGTGCTATGGCAGGCTTTTCCCTTATTAGCTCACTCTATGATTGCCTGTATAGAATACTGGTTTTCACATCTGGCCACTTAGTATGCAGCTAAAGTGTATATCTGGGGGCACCCCTACTTCAGACATGCCTAATATAGAGAACTAGGATACTGAAGATTAGTACTATAGGCAAAATAATAACAATATTAGCCGGGCACAGCGGCGCACACCTGTAAGCCCAGCGGCTCAGGAGGCGGAGGCAGGAGGATCGCAAATTCGAGACCAGAGGCAGTCTGTGTAATTTAGCAAGACCCTGTCTCAAAAAGTAAAAAAATGGGCTGGAGGGGCAGCTCAGTGGTCCAGCACTTGCAGAGCATGCAAGCACGAGGCCCTGGGTTCAAACCCCAGTACCGCAAAAAACAAAAAACAAAAAACAAAACCAATATTATGACACCAGTTCACAGTTCAAAATTTCAAGCCACTGAAAGGAGTTAGGTAAATAAAAAATGCATTTTCACCACAAATCCTGGGTATCTTTACATTACTGTAACTATGTAACTATGCTGTACTGTATATTCTCAAATCTAATCTGCACCTGAATCTAATCTCCATTCAGGATTTGGCTATTCTTTAAATGGCAAAAAGTTAGTTTGCAATTCTGATACACTTCTTTTTTTTCAATTGCTCCTTGTTCAGAGAGTAACTGAACAATATTGCATAGGAGCTTACACAGTCGAGAAGTGCTGCATGATTTTGGCCCTTGTGAGAGATCAAAAGGGACAAACCTACATGCACAACAGAGATGGACAGCAGAGTTGCTTGTGAGCATAGCCCTGTGTGAATCAGGCCTAATCTTGTGTGGAATCCCATAGGATTTCCTGATTGATACTATGCAAATAACATGTGAAATCTCATCTGAACCCAGCTGGTTCCTTAGTTGTTAAAATGTGGGAGGTTCTTTTTCCAATTTATCATATACCATAGGTATGGAAGAGGAACACCAGAAATCTAAATGACTACCATACATGCAAAATTCAAACATGCAATTGTTCGGTGTGCAGAGGGGAAATTGCAAACGTACTGCAATTTTTGGAGTTGATGAAAGCAATGTTTGATTGTAGCAGAAGCATATGAGGCAATTAGCAAGTGTGAGATGTCACAAAAGAAATTTACTGGTCCCAAGAAAGGGCAATTTTCTGAAATTGATGATACAGTTTTCATGTTTTTTTCAAGAGACTCACAAGACTGGAATGTGTATGAGTTATGATCCACTTCACTAGGAGGGAATAAAGTCATATCTTTGAAAAGTTCTCAAACTTGTTTTAAAGCGAGTAAAGGATGGACCGTAAAGTTCATGCACCAAATGTGGTTAGCCCTATGACCTAGAATGACAATATGCCAAAAGCTCCCAAAGATTTTGAACAAAAGTTGTTGAATTATCAGTGATATGTCACCAACCTGAGGAAGATGGGAAATTTTCTGATGGGGCATACTGCCAATGCCAGTGAAACTATTTATCTTGATATGCCCCCAACCTACATGTTGGAGAAGAAAGGTGTAAAAGAGGCAAAACCATTGTTAAGCTTCACTTAGCAATGGTATTGGCAGATGGGAGAAAACTACCACCCTTTCTAATTTTGAAAAGGAACACTTAACCTAAATCAGGCATTTCCAAAGGATCTTGTAGTCACAGCCCAGGAAAAAGGATGGAAGATGGAGGAACTGATGTTGAAGTACTTGAAAATAGTATGGAGCCATATACCTGCAGGCTTTTAAAATCAAAGGTAATCATTGTCCTAGATGCATTCAAAGAGTATCCATGAAGGACCAGCTTCTGCAAAATGAAAACTGAGTTTGTCATCATTCCTGGAGGAATGACATCAGTATTTCAACTAATGGATGTATCCATTAATAAGCCATTTAAAGCCAAACTGGGGCAAAAATATTTGACCTGGATTGTGGATCCTGAATTAACAGAAATGGGAAAAAGCAAATGTGTAGCTCCTTCAGAAATTGTGCGATGGGTGTTAGTGTCACGGAAAGCCATTCCAGAGAGAGTTGTTTTTAAATCTTTTAGAAAATGTTTTATAACTAATGCTCTGGATGGATTAAAAAATGACATTTTATGGGAGGATGTAGAAAAATATGATCATGAAGTGATGGAGAGGCCTGACAATATTTCAGTTATGAATGATGATATGACCACTGTGATGAATAATAGGTAAATTATAATAACAATAAAATTACTGCATTATATTATTTTCACAACATGTACAGTAGTTCTATAATTTTCTCCCAAACCAGCTCTTGACCTAATCCTCTTGAGATTCTAATCTGCGTCTGATTTTTTTAGCCCTCTAAAATTGTTGAGCCTGCAGCAATAGCACCCTGGCATCCACTCCCGCCTAATCTCAGAAGCTAAGCAGGGTCAGCCTGGATAGTCCTTGGATGGGAGAGCACCTGGGAATACCAGGTGCTGCAGGCTAGGGAGAAGGACCTGGCAACCCACTCCTGAAACAATCTGCCATTGAAAATCCTATGAAGAGAAGAGAAGCGCTGACAATAGTGCCAGGCATGGCACAGTGCTGGGGAGTGTTTCCTTCTGTTGTACATAGGGTCACTATGAATTAGAGCCAACTTGACAGCACAACATACATACATACATACATACATACATACAGTATGTATAAGGTACATATATACATATATGTGTTGTGTACATATACATGTATATGTATGTATATATTGAAAAGGTATGGATTAGATTTGAGAATATATGGTATTTTGGATAAAGCCTCATTATGATGCTAGTCATGGAGAAAACTGATCAACATAGGAGACAGCTGCCTCAAATCCTTTTTGTGAACAGATTATGTAAAAATGACATAATAAATAATATCTTAAGCATAGGTAAAGATTAAGATTTTATACAATTAAGCCAGCTCTGGTGGCACATGCCTGTAATCCCAGCACACAAGAGGCTGAGGCAGGAGGATCAATGGAAGTTTGAGGCCAGGCTGGTCTACATAGTAAGTTCCAGAACAACCTGGGCTACACCATGAGATCCTGTCTCAGAGAAAAACCTAAATAAAATAAAATCTTATAGAATACCAAAACCTCATTATAAAATCATGTTTTGACAGAGCAACAATTTTTATTGGACTTAAGTGTCCAAGATTTTTCTTTTCTTTTTCTATCTTTTTCTCTTTAAATTTTTCTTTTCTTTTCTTTTTCTTTTTTCTTTTTTTTCAGTTGAGACAGGTTTTTGCTACATAGTCCAGATTGGCCTGGAACTTTCTAAGTAGTCCAGGCAGGCCTTGAACACCTGATCCTCCTGACTTAGCATTTTTAGTATTAGGACTACAGACATGCACCACTCGCCTGGCAGTATGTCTTGAGAATCTCATTTTTCAGGTTTTCAAATTGCTCTCATGTACATTCTCCCTTTGGTTAGCTCACAGCTACTCTTCTGGCTAGAATGCTCTACTTTACTTGCAACCCTGAAGAGAAAACAACACTTAAATTCCTATTTGTCACCAATTAAAGGTATTTAGAACCTCACTGGCTTCAGTCAATTTTGACGGTAAACTTTTGCGATTAGCCTTTCTGTGAAATGTAAAACATGTAAAAATGAAGGAAATCAGGAGAACACTGGTATTGAAAATGAAAAAAACTGGCCACGTTCTATAAACAAAACCCAGATATTACTGGAGTCACCAGCCAAATTAGAGGGAAACCAAGAGAATAAATGTGCCTCATATGTAGTGCTGGTCATACAGGATTCAATATACACCTTGGAACAACCTTGTGAGGGAGACACAATTATTTTCATTTTAGATAATAAAACTAAAAGCTCCAAAAAGGGCTAGGCCCAGTGGCTCACACCTATAATCCCAGTGACTCACGGGGGAAGGCAGGAGGACGGCAGGTTCTAAGCCAGAGGCAGCCTGCGTTAACTTAGTGAGACCCTGTTTCAAGATAAAATAAAAAATGGGCTGGAGGTGTGGCCCAGTGGTAGAGCACTTGCAAAATATGTGTGAGGTCCTGGGTTCAACCCCCAAGTACTGCAAAATAAATAAATAATAAATAAACAAGCAAGCTCTCAAAAGAAACTTACAGCAAAATAAACTCCAGATGTATTAAAGATCTAAATGTGTAAAACAAAAGTACAAGAGATTTTACAAAATATAAAAGACTATTTTACAGTACAACAGAAATACTCAAGTACAAGTAAGGATGGTGATAGCAGCATTCTTTGTAAAAGAAAAAGCTAGCACAGGGACGGGGATATAGCTTAGTAGTAAAGCGCTTGCCTAGCAAGGCCCTAGGTTTGATCCCCCAGCACTACAAAAGAGAGGAAAAACTAGTATACCAACATAGAATAAATAAAAAATTAGAGCCAAGCTTGGTGGTTCCTGTAGTCAGTTACTCAAGAGGCTGAGGCAGGAGAACACTTGAGCTCATGAGTTTAAGATCAGCCTAGCCAGGCAACAAGGCTAGATCACATCTTTAAAAAAAAAAAAAAAAAGCTCAGTATCAATCTACAAATAGCAGTAACATTCACAAGATAACCAGTCGAAATAGAATATTTGCCTATTGATGAAAAAATATCCAACTTTTGTTGTGTGTCTATACATGTGTGTGTAGTTGTGTAAGGACATATTCATGGGATGACTACATCCCTCCAGACACAGAAAAAGATCAGGAATGATATATAACAAACTGTTGATAGTGAATACTGAGATGGGGTGGAGTGGTGTAAGAGACAAAGTAGGACTCTTATTTCTGGTTTTGGAAAGAAATTTTTAAAATAAGGATGTATTCAAATATAGTAGTCCTTTTATAACAGACAAAAATATTAAAGTATAAATATATACTTACTTTATAAAGAACTTTTATTTATTTATTTTTTTTTAAGGAGGAAAGATTTATTTTGGCTCAGAGTTTCAAAGGGTTCAGTCCATGATCACTTGGCCCTGTGCATTTGGGCACAACATCTTGGCAGCAGGAGGGTATGGTGGGGACTCGTTTTCACTTCTTGGCAGATGGGAAGCAGAGAAAAGGGGATGCCACTGTTTGGTGCTTCATAAAGAACTTTTAGAAAGATACCTTTAATTTTTAAATGTCCAAAGAATATCAAGAGGCAACTTTTTTTTGTAGTTGCTGGGTACTGAACCCAGGACTTTGCATATGCTACTGTTCTACCACTGAGGTACATCCCCTATCCCCAACAGGCAATTTTCAAAATAATACAATGATCAATAAATATGGATAGCAGCTAGGAGTGTAGTTCAGTGGTACAGCACTAGCTGAGAGGCCCTGAGTTTGATGACCAACAGGGCAAAAATCCAAAACAACAACAACAACAACAACAACAACAACAACAACAACTTCTTTAAAGTTCTTTCAAAAGGAATTAGCGAGCCGGGCGAGGTGGTGCACGCCTGTAGTTCCCTCGGCTCGGGAGTCAGAGGCAGGAGGATCGCAAGTTTGAGACCAGAGGCAGTCTGCATAACTTAGCGAGACCCTGTCTCAGAAAGTAAAAAAATG
The DNA here is from genome assembly GCA_007922755.1 of Pedetes capensis. Taxonomy (NCBI): domain Eukaryota; kingdom Metazoa; phylum Chordata; class Mammalia; order Rodentia; family Pedetidae; genus Pedetes; species Pedetes capensis. Next base: position 46,122 of record VMDO01008051.1, on the reverse strand, counting down.
GGCTAAGGGTGCAGCTCAGTGGTCCAGCACTTGCAGAGCATGCAAGCGCAAGGCCCTGGGTTCAACCCCCAGTACCAGGGGTGGGGTGGGGTGGGAGGGGGAAGGAAGGTGTTAGCAAGGTGTTAGGACCTTACTTTATCTGCCACAGGTAATATCTTTCCAACTTGATCTCTTTGATAATAATGGGCCTACTGAAGAATTTGGGGAAAGCAATATTTTTGTGACAATGTGCAGGATGGACTTAAGAAGAAAGTTGACAGGTTTAATAAAACAACATGAAACAGTGTGAATGTCACAATGAAAAGGTAAATCAAGTTTGTAGCTATTTCAATGGAGCAAAAGAGCCAGATTCAGGAGATATTTCTAGGACAGATGGAACAGATAATGTCAGATATGAAGTGAGTCGTGAGGAAGAAAGAAAGACAACATCCGGATTTTTAGCTTGAGAAATTACTGAGCCATTAATCAGAGATACAGAGGGCAGGGCATGGTTCAAAGGTAAGAAGCTTGTATAGTATGTGATAAATTTAGTATTAAATTTAGTATTAAATTAGTATCATGTAAGATGTCTGTAAGGTAGCAATGTACCTTAGGCATCAGAGGTAAAGATCTGGGAGTCACTGACAGGTTTAGTAAAGCCAAAACAGTGGAGAACCTCACTGGGGAAAAAAAAAAAAAAATCAGAGAGTCAAAAGAACCAAGGCTCAGATGATCTTCAGGCCTTCCGCAATTATTCTCTTTTTGAAAAAATTTACATTTTGCCTGAAGCCAATTGTGTATCTGTTATCTCCCAATCCCTAGACTATAAACTTTAGGAAACCCAGAGCGCTGTGTGTTTTAGAGAAGACCCCAGTATTAGTTCAGGAAAAAGCTGAGAACCAGGCCCTGGTTCTCCAGTTGATGACTATTTAATTCTTCCGCTTTTAATCATTAAGGACAACTCAAAGAATCAAGGGATCTAGGTGAACTGAAGTATTTCCAGTAGGTTTAAGCAGAGGTACACACACTCCGAGTGTGTTTCCAATATAAAGTGATTTTCAAGTTCCCCTTACACTTATTTTGGGGAAAAAACGATCACATAAAAAAAAGGTAAAGGCCCAGTGTGATGACACACGCCTGGATATAATCCCAGCACCTGGGAAGCCTAAGGCAGGAGGATCATAAATTGGAGGTGGGCTGGAGCTACATAGTAGACTCTATCTCAAAAAATGAGAGGGAGGAGGAAAAAGGTAAACTATTAAAAAGAAATTCACCAAAAAACATTCATCCAAGGGAAATTATGACTACATCCCTCCAGACTCTTTAATCCAATGTTTTGGTTTGTTAAAGTTTTTCATTCATAATGTTATAAGGAAACTAATTGAATTCAACAGTTTACTTAAGCAATTATAAACAAAACAGAACATAACAACAACAAAACCAATTTGAGAATTGGGCAAAATAAGTTCTAGGAATTTCCAGTATCACCTGGTAGCATTTACAGAAAAAGAAAGTGAGACACAAAGATAACCTAATTGGCTACAACTTAATTGGTTCATTGGTTACAGAGCCTCCTGCAATTAACTAAAGCTCACCTACTGTGATTAAACTCTATATTGGTTCAGTCTGTTGGGCCCAGTGCTGGAACCTTGTCCAAGTCAATGGCTTCTACAAATTTTTAACACTGTAAAATTCGGTATCACATCTTTTTTCACTTAAAATTGCGCATGAGCATTTCCTGTATTATTTATAAATTTCATAAATTATTTCTAGAAGCCACTTCACAGTGAAGTTTCACAATCTACTGAACTCATTCCTGAGACACCTGGTTGCTGCCAACTTTATCCTACTATAAATAACACTGATATTGGTTTTCACGCATAAAACATTTTATTCTGGATGACGTCCTTAGTCTATACTCCCAGACGTATCATTCGTGAGCCACAAGAAATATATCCACTCGTTTAAACCCACACCTGGCTCAGTCATCCTCCAGACCCTTACACGCCGGCCCACCCCATTCTCCCCAACTTCGCACGCTTGGCTCTCCGCTCCCCTCCGCTCCCATCCCCCAGGTGCCGCCCACTTCCCTCACAGCCCAGCCTCACACACTTTCCAGGCCCCGCAGCAGAGGAGACAAAAATACCTTTGGTCTCGCTGGCCACAAGAAAAATCAGTGTCCGTGTGGGTGTCCCCGAGTCGCAGGAACCCGCGGATCAGAAGTCCTGGGCAGCTAACGGAAGCATCTGCCTCCAGACCTCTGATAGGTGAGCGGAGGCGGGTCCTGCTCCGTAAGACGCTCCTGACGATTGGCTGTTGAAAGCATCATGTTCCCATTGGCCAATAAGCTCGGGCTTTGTCGCAAGGGTCTCTGGGAATTGTGGTTCCCTGAAAACCACCCACCATCAGTCAGTCACAATTTCTCCCATTCAAGTGCTTTAGGCCCTTCTGCCATGTCTCAGTGCTTCTCTTAGTCTAAGAAGGAGTGGGATCCCTAGGAGCAACATGAATTCTTAATCGTTTTTGCTGGTGGGGCTCAGGGACCCCTTTAAAATCCAATAAAATCTCCCTAGAAAAATGTTCTTATCCCTACAGAAAATACTGTGCATTCAACTGAAGCCATCATAGGCCTGTCCAAGTTACAAATCTGTTTCATATCTACTCTAAAAGTACCTGTCCATGGCTATAGCGCAGGGAGTTAGAGTGTCTCTAGGCTTCTTTAGTCTTGGAAGACTCTGGGCCATGCCTTGAAGCAGCACATAGAGCATTTCAGGTCTTGGCCCAGTTGATCATCTTCTTTCGTGTACACCAAAGTCAGCCCTCAGAGTCAAATTTATATTAATCGTTGGAACAATGCAGGTAAGAATGAGGAGGGGAAAAGTTTCTTAAAGTCTCCTTTAAGTTTCAAGCAAATGTTACCTCCTCCAAAATATCTTCTAGGGACTAGAGGTAAGCCTCTATTAGCATGTTGTTGTTATTGTTGTTAGATGCTGTCAAGTCGGTGTCCGACTCATAGCGACCCTACATACAAAAGGGGAAACACTATTGTCAGTGCTTCTCTGCTGTTCATAGGGTTTTCAATGGTGGATTGATTTTTGGGAGTGGGTTGGCAGGTCCATCTCCCAAGCCTACAGCACCTGGTGTTCCCTGGTGGTCTCCCATCCAAGTACTAACCAGGCCTAAACTTGCTTAGCTTCCAAGATCTGACGGGATCAGATGCCACAGAGATAAGGCTGCAGGCATAGCATGAGTGAAACCCTGATTTCAATCTCCAGCATGGGGGGGGGGCTAGGGGGACTTGAAAAGGACAAAAATATCTTTCTAGATTCCTGTATGTGTTTTGAGTAGGGGTGAAGGATGGAATTCGTTCATTCCTTCCACCGCACTCATCACTCCATGCTGTAAATAATAGTCTGTGTTCTCTGAGTCCCAGACTTAGTGTCTGCAGGACAGCAATCCTGTCTTAATTCAACTGGTTTCTCCAGGGCTCAGTTCTTTGTCTTGAAAAGTAAGAGCCCAATCCAAGTGCATGGAGTGCAACTGTGCGGAATGGTGGTTTAAGACGGTTGGGAGAGAGTCAGCAATGGCTGGTGTCCCCCATCCCTCACAGATCCCGGAAGCCTTTGAGGATAGGTACCTCTCTGGTGCTTCCATAGTGCCCTGAACTCCTTGGCACTGAGGACATCTAATTAAAGTGTTAGTTTAATTGAAGGCCTTCTCTTCCTCCTCTGTAAGACCGGCTTGACTCGCCAGAGCTTAGCATAGAGTAGGTGCTAAATAAATATGTGCTGAACGGATGGATGGATGTGTCGACGTCCCAGCGCCTGCAAGCCTCGCTCACTACTCTCCAGTGGGTTAATGATCGTTGGTCTGCCAGGCTCGGGAGCAGCCACGTCAGGGCCCCTTCCCCCGGGCCCCGCCCCGGCCGACCCCACCTTTCCGCGCGGCTCCACCCCGCCGCCCCCTTCCCGTGGCCCCTCCCCGCGCAGGTCCCGACTCCAGCCGCACCTCCTCCGGCTCTGCAGTGGCGGCGGGGCGGCGAGCCGGAGCGCCTGCGGGGCCGGGCCGGAGCCGAGCCGGGGTCGGGGCAGCGGCGAGACCCCCGGAGGCGGGGCCTGCGGGACCGCGATGGGCGTGGAGATCGAGACCATCTCCCCGGGAGACGGTACCGGGCGGCGGAGCCGGGAGGAGGGGTCCCGGGGCGGAGCCCGCGGGCGGGGGTCTGATTCCGAGGTGGCGGGGGAGGAGGGGCCCAGGGTGAGGGGGCTGGGGGAGGCCCCAGATGAGATCCCTGGGGTCTGGGAGGCCATCCTCCACCGTCCGCCTCCGCGCCGGCTCACCTAGGGGGATGGAGGCAGCGGCCCTGAGGCGGGGGTCTGTGGCCCGCCACCGCCCGGGGCCGCGGCTGCTGCCGCCTGAGCTGGAGCCGCTCGATTATCCGCTGCTGCGACTTCCCAGGGTCGGGTTTCAGCTCCGCGTTCCCTGCCTTGCTGAGAGAGCCCTCGGGAAGGACCTGCTCTGGGGGGGAGTCTGCTGCCCCTGGAACCCCCTCCTAGCATACCCTATACCGCCTGGCCTCCCGACGGGCGGACCGCCCAGAGCTGTCGGTGCCGAGCCAGGGTGGGGACCGGGCAGCACTCCCTCTGCCACTTCTGCATCTCACTTCATCGTTGCCGTCCCACTCAGCCTCCTGGCCGTCCTGTCCGCCTCCATGGCCTCCACATTTAAAGCTGCGAAGCCCAGACCTGCTGCTCGACCTGCCTGGCGGCCCAGGCTACCTCAGAGTCTGCAAGTCCAACGCAGAACTTGCACACCCCACTTGGGCACGCTGAGTGCCCCTCTGGGTTCCCTGTTCCCGGTCAGAGGACCCGCACCACTCACTTTCCTAAGCCTTTAGATAGTTGGGTGTGGATGTAAAAGGAATACCTATTTCTTTATTTCAGAAATAAAATTTAGTTTAGACCCAAAGCCCCCATACCTACAGGGCTTAATAGGCAAAGTTCCTATTAGATATTATTGACACCTCCCTCCCCAGAAATTAGAGGGCTCCTTGGTTCCAGGCACCTTGCTTGTTGAAAGGCAGTGGTCCCTAGACGTCTCAGCCACTACTAGGATCACTCTTGGTCTACAGGCTTCTTTGTCCACACAGAGAACCTTGGCGCTAGGGTCCAGGAAGAATCTTCCAGGCCTTGTCACCTCACACAGCTCCTGATTTGTCAGCCCATCTTCAGTCTGGGTTCTCCTCTTCACACCCCTCTTTTTCTTCATCATGGCTTCTTTTTAAACCACATCAGTGACCAGGATCCTTCCTTAGGCAGAATTTTTTTTCTTTTCTTTCTTTTTTTTGAGACAAGGTTTTGCTAAATTATGCACACTGCCTCTGGTCTTGAAATTGCGATCCTCCTACCTCTCCCTTCCCATTCCCTGAAATTACAGATGTGCACCACCTCGCCGGACTCAGGCAGAAACATTTTTAAGGATCCTTCCCTCTCCTTCTGCTGGCACTCTGCTCCTTGGTGATATGGACTGTTCTAACCTTCCAAACTGGAGCTTCCTCTCTACTGTCCCCGAGCCGACCATTAACTTCTTCTCCAGCTTTGCTAAACCGCCTGCAAGTTGTTAAACACACCACTCATTCAGCAAATATTTATGGAACATGTCCTGTGTGCTGGACCCTAGAGTTACAGGGGTGAAACAGACAGACTGACATTATGCCTGGAATCTAGGCCTTTTTTTTTTTCCCCCAGTGGTAGGGATGGAACCCAGGGCCTTGTGCATGGTAGGGAGGTGTTCCACCACTGAGCAACATGCCTTACCCCAGATTTTAGACCTTCGGACTTGTCTTACATGTCATCCCCTTTTCCCAGATTACATCATTTTACTCCCTTTGGTAAACTCCTACTCATCTTTTAAGACTCAGTTTAACCATTATCTGCTCTGTGATGCTTTCCCTGGCTCCTTGGGTCACTTAGTTACGCCCTCGTCCGGACTCCCACAGTCCTCTAGATGCTAGCTCTGTTGATTGTTAGCCTTCCCAAGCTTGTGATCCAGTCCCATGGCTTTAAGTTCCACCCAGATTTATGATTCCTCCGGAGTAGACTCTGCATCTGCCTGCTCGCACTATAAACTCAGATGTCTAATAGGCATCTCAAGATTTCCACCTGCACAAATCTGTTCTTCCTTAGTCTTTCCCATCTTAGGAAATAGCTCCACTACCCATCAGTTGCCCAAACTGAACACCTAAGTATTGTTGTTTTGGCCTTTTCTCTCATCCTGAGTCCCATCTCCAGTCCATTTGCATGCCCTGTCAGCTCTACTTCCCAACTTGTGTCTGCAATCTATTTCACTTTCTTCTCTGCTGCCACCACCTTAATTCATGCCATCATTGATTTCTTATCTGGAATACTGCAACAGATGCCTAACCATCCATCCCACACACAGCAGCCAGAGTGATCTTATAAAATCTTAATTCAGATTATGTCATTCTCTTGCTTAAAATCCTCTAGTGCCTTCCTATTTCACTAAGTATTAAGCCTAGCTCTGCAAAGGACTGCATGATCTGTCTCTTTCCCATTTCTCTCCTCCCTCCCTCCTTTCCAGTCACTCAACCTGCTATTCTACAAATACACCAATCTTTTCCTGCCTCAATGTCTATGTACTGATACTTCCCTCTTCCTTCAAGCCTCAGCTCAAGCATCACCTCCTCCAAGAGGCCCTCCTGGGCTACCTTTTCTAAAATGGCTGCTTTACTATGTCTCTCTTTAATTCATCGTTGAATTTATTTTCTTTAGAGGACTTATCACAATCTATAATTATCTTGTTTCACTGAGTACATTAGAATGTAAATTCCCAAAGAGAAAGGAACCTATCTATATTGTTCACTTCTGTATCTGTGGGATCAGGCACAGGACTGGTGAATAGTAGGTACTTGGTAAACAGTTGTGAATGATTATGTTAATTCATACTTGATAGCAGCCACCATGCTGCATTATAGCCTAGAATTTATGTGTGTGTTTTACTAACATCTTCATGAGTTCATATTTTGCTCTATCTCCTTTGGATCTAGCTCAGGCCTGGCCCATAGTAAGCTGTCCAGGAATGTCTGTGGACTAGATGAAAGAAAGTAAAAGAGGCAATCAGAAAAAGGGGGGAGAGGCTGGCAATGTAGCTCAGTGGTAGAGCGCTTGCTTAGTATGCACAGGTCCCTGGGTTCAATCCCCTGCACCACAAAAAAGAAAAATGGAAAAAGAAAGATGGGGGAGAAACCCAGTTTTTTTGAGGAGTTGAGGAAACCAATGGCATAAAGATCAAGTCCAAGCCAGAAAGGTGATATGGCTATTACCAGCTCATGCAAGGCACAAAATCAGAAGTAGGGCCACAGACACCTCCGTGGTCTGGAGGGGAGCATGGGCCTGAGCTCTGGGTCACAATCAGCTTGAATGGTCCAGGTGAGTTTTTCTAATACTGTACTCCTTCATCTGTCCTTGTGTCTCCTTGCAGGAAGGACATTCCCCAAGAAAGGCCAGACGTGTGTGGTGCACTATACAGGTAGGCCTCGGTCCCTCAGCCCTCACCTGGGCTTGCCCTTCTCAAAGCATGCTGTCCTGCAAGCTCCTTTCCAGAAGTGTCTGTCCATGGATCAGGCCCAAAGCTCAAGGAAGCCAGGTCTTGCAGTGACCAGTCCTCTTCTACCCTCTATACCCGCAAAAGCCATCTGTGGTGCCAGCCTCTAGTGGAATCAGGCATCACTAATTCCCTTCTCTCATTGTGGGCAGAGTGGCATTTTGGCTTCGGTTGAACCCTCCTGATTCTCTCTGATGCTTAGCACTCTCTCTCTCTCTGAGAGCTCCGAGAACCTCCCGATTACCTTTTTATCCTACAGTGTCATTCAAGAAGATGAGGTTGACCTCCTCAGAATTTCCTTTCTGTTTTCAGAAATAGACTGTTCAATTCAGCCTGCTGTTATTGGGCACCAGCTGTGCAAGGTGCTGGGCTGGGCACTGGGGGCACAGAGATAAGAAAAGAGGATGCCCCCTTTTTCTTGGGGCTGTGGGGGGTGGTGTGGGGAGAAGACAGATAAGTCTTCTGAGGCTCAGGTGCCATGTGAGGGGTAGGGTGGTGGCAGTCCTTGTCTCTCGGTGCTGGAAGAGCCCAGAGGAAGGCCTCACATCTCTGCTGTCCCATCTTGAGTGCTGTGTATCTAAAGGCTAGGAGGGCAAGGAACCTTCTAGATGAGTTCTTCGGGAGTGCTGGCAGGAAGATCACAAGCAGTGTTTGTTCTAAGAGGTGTGAGGGCTTTGCCTTGTGACCTGCTTCCTAATGTGGCAAACTCTGTGGGTTACAACCATTTAGCATATCACAAGGCCAGCTTAATTCCTGGGACATATTCAGATGGGGCCATTTTTAGCAGTTCTCAGAGCCAGTGTGAAGCACCAGGTTGGTTCTAGCAGACAACGTGGATGTTTCTCAAGAGTCATGCTGCCAGTTGCTGAGGTCAGTAGACTGAAGCTCTGTTTTATCTCCTGGTGATGTGGCCTAATTACCATGGGGCATCTGGGGCCTCTGACCTGGGTAATTGATTTATCTATTCTACTTGTTCTAGACAGACCAGTATTTATGAAGTTACTGAAACCACAGCATCATTTTGCAAAGTCTTTTCACAGTATATACGTAGAACAGGGAATGTGTGTTAAATACTAATATCAGCTATGTGTGGCTCTAATTTGGGGAGTGACTGTCTTATCAAACATAGCAGGGGATGATGCAGGACTTTTGGTAATCTTTTTAAAAATTAAATATAGATAAAATAGAGAACATAATTGTAGATGTATAGCACAATGATTTGGTTTACTTTGGTGCTGGGCATTGAACCCAGGATCCTTACACACGCTAGGTAAGTGCTCTCCCACTTAGCTATACCCCTAGCCCCAAAGTTTTTTTTTCAATGTGGTTACACTTAGGTAACTGCCTAGATAAACATAAAATATTCCCAGTCTCCCAGAAGTCACCTCAGTTCCTCCTCCCAGTTATTCCACCTCCCTAAAGGTAACTCTGATTCTGACTTGGGTCACCATGGATTGGTATTTTTGAACTTCATATAAATAGAATATATACTCATTTCTTTGGTTTGTTTCACTTAATATTATATCTGTGAGATTTATTCAGATATTTAACAAAAATCTGTTCTTTTTATTTCTCCACTGTATTCCTTTGTATGAATGTGCTGTACGGTTTATCTTGGCTATTATTGAGGAACACTTGGGTTGTTTATGGTTTTAGGTTATTATCAATGTTGTTGCTTTGAACTGTCTTGTAGATGCTCTAAGCACACATATGTATACACATAAATACATAAGTATTTCTGTTGGGTATCCAACCACAAGTAGAACTGCTTGGGGACAGGATTATATCTAAACTCTGAGCAGTTGTGCCAATTTCCACTTCTGCCAGCAGTGTATGAGAGTTCCAGTTACCCTGTGTCCCCATCAACACTTGGTATTGTCAGATTTTTTTGTTTTGTTTTGTTTTGGGCCCACCCTGGAGGTGCTTGGTGGTATCTCATTCTGGTTTTGATTTGCAGTTCCCTGATTAATAATGAAGTTGAGCACCTTTCATGTGCTTACTGGCCATTTGGACATCCTCTTTAGATTGTTCAGATTTTGTCTATTAAAAAAAAGTTAGGTTGGCTGGTGCAGTGGTGCACACCTTTAATCCCAGTGACTCAGGAGGTGGAGGCAGGAGGATGGCAAGTTCAAAGACAGAGGCAGGCTATGTAATTTAGCGAGATCTTGTCTCAAAATAGAAGTAAAAATTGGGCTTAGGGTGTGGCTCAATGGTGGAGCTCTTAACAAAAGCATGCATGAGGCCCTGAGTTTAACATCTAAGAACTGGAAATACAAAACTAGGTTGTATGGGGATGGGGGTGTAGCTCAGTGTAGAGTATGTGCTAGCATGCACAAGGCCTTGGGTTTAATCCCCAGTACCAACTAACAAACAAATGAACAAACATAAACCAAAAAATTTAAGCTAGGTCACTAAAAAAATAGATTATCAAGCTGAGTGAAATGGCACATGCCTGTAATCCCTGCCACTTGGGAGGCATAGGCAGGAGGATCGCAAGTTCGAGACCAGAGGCAGTCTACATAATTTAGCGAGACCCTGTCTCAAAAGAGTAAAAAATGGGCTCGGAGTACAGCTCAGTGGTAAGAGGCAGTCTGCATAATTTAGCGAGACTCTGTCTCAAAAGAGTAAAAAATGGGCTGGGAGTACACCTCAGTGGTACAGCTCTTGCAAAGCATGCAAGTGCGAGGCCCTAGGTTCAACCCCCAGTACCGAAAAAAAAAAAAAAAAAAAGATTATCTTTTTCTTATTACTTTGTAGGGCTGGGATTTAGCTCAGTTGGTAGAGCGCTGTGCTGCAGTCTCTGAGGTCCCGAGTTCAGTTCCCAGCACTGCAAAAATGGGAGAAGGACCTGGCAACCCACTCCCAAGGCAATCCTGAAACAGTCAGCCATTGAAAACCCTATGAGGGTTGCTATGAGTCGGATACTGACTCAATGGCACCTAACAACAATAACAACAACAACATTAATTTGTAGGAGCTCTTTGTATATTTTGGATATGTAGCTTTTGTTTGTTATATGCATCCCAAATATCTTCTCCCACATTATGGATTGCCATTTTATTTATTTATTTATTTTCAGAACTTGGGGTTCAACCCAGGGCCTTGTGCGAGTGTTCCATCACTGAGCCACATCCAAACACCCCTCTCCTTTTTTTTTTTTTTTTTTTTTGAGAGAGAGTCTCACTAAGTTGTACAGGCTGCCTCTGGCCTTAGCCATGGAATCCTTCTGCCTTAGCCTCCTGAGTAGCTGAGATTATAGGTGTGTCCCACAGCACCCAGCTATTTCACTCTCTTAATGGGATCTTTTGAAGAAAATTTCTTAATTTGAATGAAGTCACACTTACCAGTCTTTTCCTTTATAGTCAATATTTTCTGTGCTCAGTTCAATAAATCTTTGTCTACAATGTACAATGAAATGTATGTATGGAAATGTCATAATGAGATCCATTAAATTGTACATTAAAATTACTAATAAAAAAAGTAAAAATAAGAAATCTTTGTGTGTCTATCTTGAGGTCATGAGGATAGTCTTCCATTTATTGCTTTGTAGAAATATTATTAGTAGTATTATTTTGAGACCTAGGGATCGATCCCAGAGCTTTGTGCATGCTGGGCAAGAACTCCACTACTGCGCTACATCCCAAAGCCTGAAATTTCATTATTCTATTTTTCACATTTAGATCTATGGTTCAGCTGGAGTTGATTTTTGTATGTGGGTTTGGTAGGGGTTGAGTTTTTATTTTTCTTCCCATATAGATACACAGTTGACCCACCAACATTAACCCCCCAAAATCATCCTTTATTTGATGCATTGCAATGGCATTTTAGGGCTGGGATTTAGCTCAGTTGATAGAGCACTGCTCTGCAGTCTCTGAGGTCCCAGGTTCAATTCCCAGTACCGCAAAAATGGGAGAAGGACATGGCATCCACTCCCAAGGCTGTCCCGAAACAATCAGCCATTGAAGACCCTATGAGGGTCACTATGAGTCGGACACGACTCAACAGCACCTAACAACAAAAACAACAATGGCATCTTTGTCAAATGAAGTAATCATTTATATGGGCCTATTTCTGGACTATGTGGTTTAGGCTGAACTTGCAGCAATAGATAACTGTTCATGGTCCCAAGTAGATTCGCTTATGTGAAACCTGAAAACATGGGGGAATGAGAAAGTTAGTCTGTAAATGGAGTGTGTGTGTGTGTGTGTGTGTGTGTGTGTGCACATGTGCGTGCATATCCGTGTGTGTCTTTGTCCAAGTGCATGTCTGTATGAATGTATGTAGATCTGTGTATCTCAATATTTGCTTAGCATCTGTTTGGCCATCAGGGTTTCTCTCCTCAGTGTGTGTGCTGAAGTGCCTACAAGCATGCATAAGTGTCTCTATTCGCATGTCTTAGAAACCTGTGTGTATGCCTGAGTTTGTATTTGATCTCTGTAGCATCCATCTGTGTGTATCTCTGTGTAGCCAGAAGAATTTCCTCTTTTGCCTCATTTAGAACCCAGGGCAAGAGCCCAATTTAGTCTCCCCAGAAGGTAGGTAAATAAGACTCTTTCTCTAGTACACATTTAAGTTGGAGGGATTTGGAAGGGAAATTATAGATGCTTAGACACTAAGCTTGCAGAGCCTGTGTTAAATATGGAAAATCTGAAGCTCAGACAGAGGAAGCAATTTGCCCAATATCACACAATGAGTTAGTGCCAGACTGAAGTCGGAACCCGGTCTCGGAACCCGGTCTGAGCTGACAGGCCATTCTTCCATTTGTCTCAAATTGCCTTATGTGGCTGCAGGAAGAAGTTGCAGGATAGCATGGTACACACTCACCGAAGCTTTGATATATGAGTGAGACTCACCAATAAGCACTGAAAATAGACAAGTAGCGCTCGCGCCTGGGCTGCTGGACTGAGACGTGTGTATCAGGGATGACCAGGCATTTGCAGTTGGAGCGTGAGAAATGCTCCAAATTGCTGGAGATGGCACTGGATGTTCTAGGGTCAAGCAACCCTGTTTTGTATGAGGTCTGGAAGCTACCATGGCTGGCTGGGTCACCTTACACTGTTCACTGCAGCAGGGGATGATGTGACCTTTGGGTGTGGCATTTTGTGGAAACGTCAGGAACCTTAGGTGCAAACTCATACCTGAGGCTGGAATTCCTGGGAAAGCATACCTGCAAGGTATACAGGAATTTGAGAAAGGTGTGACCTGAATAGGACCCAGGGGCAGGGAGGGAAGCAGAAAGGGGTGTTTTGTTTTGGTTTAACAGGGTCTTGCCATCTAGCCCAAGCTGGCCTCATACTCACGATCCTCCTACTTCAGCCTCCTGAGTGCTGGCATTATAGGCAATGTACCCAGTGAAAGGACTGGGGTTTGGCTTAGTTGGTAGAGTGCTGCTCTGCGTGCTCTCAGGCTGAGTTTGATCTATAGCACCACAAAAATGGGAGAAGGACCTGGCAGCCACTCCCCAAAAAATCCTGAAACAATCAGCCATCAAAAACCCTATGATATCAGAGAAATACTGACATAGTACTGGGCATGGCATAGTGTCAGGAGTGTTTCGCTCTGTTGTACTTAGGATCACTATGAGTCACACCTGACTATATGGCTCCTAACAACAATGGCCAGTGAGAGAGGGCTTTAGGATAGGAAATAGCCATATCGTGAAGTGCCTAAATGTAATGTAGGCATTTGGCTTATCTAGCAGGGATAGGGGCAGATGGGGAGAGGAGAAAGAGGACCCAGCTTGATTTAAAAGAAAAAAGTAAGATAACTATGGTATTTTCCCAAACCGTCTTCGTGGTAGCTTTGAAGACCTGAGATGAACTGTATCTGTGGGACATTGAAATTGTGCTAAGAGCTATAACAAATGTAAATCCTGTCTCAAAGTAGCAGAGACTGGACTATGGGGCAGTAACATCCATCCTGAGGAGCTATTTAAGTGTTTTAAGTAGAGGAGTAGTATGATGAGATTTGTGTTTAAAGAAAAAAACAATCTGTTTGGCAACAGAGTGGTGAATGGAATGGACAAGAACAAAGCATAAAGACCAGTTAGGAGGTTGTTCATGTCCACAGGTGAGACGTGGTGGTAACTTGGTGAGCCCACAGAGTGGTGGTGGTAATAGACACGGAGAAAACAGGAGGATTGCAAAGAGATGTAGGGCTGGATGAGAGGCTGTATAGGGGGTGAGGCAGAGGGAAGTGTCCAGGTTCGTTGGGCAACTGGGCTGATAGGGAGGATCAGAGGAGGAGCAAATATGTGCAGAAGAATAATTCCATTTTAGACATGTTGAGTCTCAACTTCCAGTTAACTCATAGCCTCTCTTTTCTACCCTCTTCTGCCTTTGACAGGAATGCTTCAAAATGGGAAGAAATTCGATTCATCCAGAGACAGAAACAAACCTTTCAAGTTCAGAATTGGCAAACAGGAAGTCATCAAAGGTTTTGAAGAGGGTGCTGCACAGGTAGGATGAGGATACTCACTAAAGGGGATTTAAGGAGTTGAGGATTTGGGCTTGGCACTCTGTCCTCCAACTGCACCCTTACCCCACCAAAGACCACTACTGCTTTGATTGTACTGCCAGGGCATAGCAATGCCACTCAATGCTCATTCCTGGCCCTGGCCCTGGTCCTAACCCTTTCATGGCCTTCATGCCTTTGTGTGACTGGGGCCTCTCATGCCAAGCATCTCCCCAAGGCTGAGAAGGCCAAATATTGTCTGGGCAGCAGAAGGGTTCGACTGGGATGGGCCAAGAAGTGCTTTGTTTTTTACTTTTTTTGAAACAATTTCAGACTTCAAAAATATTGCAGTAGTACAAAGTTCCTGTATATTTTTCACCCAGGTTCCCTGAATGTCAACATCTTATATAACCACGGTACAAAGATTAAAACCAGGACATGAACAATACCATTAACCAGTCAATTCAAACTTTTGAATTATTTGAACTCCCCAAACTGATTTATTCAGATTTTACCAATTGGCCCATTAATGAGTGGGCTCTTGACAACTGCTCTGAGACGTGGTTCAAACACGGTTCAAACTCTTCTTCCTTGTTCATGAAGTTAAAGGATGCTCCATTCGAGTCTCTTACCCCTTGATGCCTGAACCTCTTTAATGTTTAACAGGGTCTCACCTGTCACCCCCATGCGTACAAGCCCTGTTTATATATTCCCCTTGGGCTTCCTTGGAACAAAGTGAAGAGGACGTATGATCAAAGACAAGTGTTTGGGCCATTTACTAATAGAATAACCAGCAGTGTTTATTGGATGAATGAATCTGAGAATACCTTGTGGATGTTACTGCCCCATAGTCCAGTCTCTGCTATTTTGAGACAGGATTTACATTTGTTATAGCTCTTAGCACAATTTCAATGTCCCACAGATACAGTTCATCTCAGGTCTTCAAAGCTACCACGAAGACGGTTTGGGAAAATACCATAGTTATCTTACTTTTTTCTTTTAAATCAAGCTGGGTCCTCTTTCTCCTCTCCCCATCTGCCCCTATCCCTGCTAGATGAGCTTGGGGCAGAGGGCAAAGCTGACCTGCACCCCTGATGTGGCATATGGAGCCACCGGCCACCCTGGTGTCATCCCTCCCAATGCCACCCTCATCTTTGACGTGGAGCTGCTCAACTTAGAGTGAAGGCAGGAAGGAACTCAAGGTGGCTGGAGATGGCTGCTGCTCACCCGCCTAGCCTGCTCTGCCACTGGGATGGCTCCTCCTGTGTGGGGCTCTTGATCAGTGTGCTGGCCTCACTGCCCTGCGGCATTGTCCATTCTCTCTGCCCAAGTTGCTCTGTATGTGTTCACCACTGTTACGCGCATCTTTGCTTGCGGAAACTTTGGTTGCAGATTGAAACATTTCAGGTTGTGCATTTTGTGTGATGCATGTAGTAGCCATTCCTGATCACAAAACACGGATTTCCTGTTTGCACAATCTATACTGCCTTACCTTCACTTAAGCCAGACACACAAGGTGCTCAGACGTGCAACGTACATGGTATACACAGAGGGACTTGAGCCAGTTACCTTTGCTGTCACTTTCACTTATAAATTCTGTTGGCTGCTCACTTAATGTCTTCTTTGGGAATATGTAAAATAAAGGCTCTGTGCTTGACAACTTCCTGGCCATTCTTCTTGTAGGTAGGAAGTGCTCTAAGGACTACATAAGCCAGTTACTATTGGGGAAAAGAGACTTCCAAGTGGCTAGGAGAGTGATAATGAATGTAATAGCTATAATGTAAGCATTGGTCATGCTGGGCCTTATTCCATACACTTTTAAATAAAGTCACCAATCCTCTAAGCAACCCTGCAAGGTCTCTATTACTTGCTACTCATCTCAAAGGCTCAGGATCTTCTTCTGCTTGACAAATCCCACACTCTAGCAATCCAGTATGGGATGTGAGCACCTCACATGATCCTGAAATCTCTGGACTAGAGATGGATGAGTGCCTTTCACCTAGACGGAAACATATACATCTAAGAAAATCATTATGTCAAGGCCCTGGAACCAGACACTAACCCACATTGGGAAGTTGCTTTTGAAAAGAGTGTGTGGTTCTAAGTTTGTTTTCACATGTACAGCTTAGTTTCATCTAGATTTGCTCTAACTTACCTTGGGGAATCATTTCTAAGAATGTAGGATTCTGAACTTGTTTCCACTTCTCTTCCTTTTTTTGAGATAGGGTCACACTATATTGCCCCAGCTGATCTTGAGCTCCTGAGCTCAAGTGAACCTCCTGCCTCAGCTCCTGGGTAGTTGAGACTATAAGCGCATGCTACCGTGCCTGCCTATACTACTTATTCTCATTAATGTTTCTTGTAACTAACTTCAATCCCCAGTTAGGTTTTAAAATGAGCTTTTATTGGTGTGGAAAGTGCGTAGGTCATTGTGGGACAATGTGACTAAGATTTTTTATTTATTTTTTTGGTTGGCATAGAGAGAAGATCTTGGACATAGTGGTGACTTGGAGTTGTTTCAGGATTGAGGATGGAGGGGCTGATAACAGTACTGTTAAATTTCCTTCATAGATCCACTGGTATATGCCATACGTCATGTATAGGACATGGGGCCGTGTGGTCTTGGCTGAATTCCTCTGCTGAGGGCTGAGGAGTTAATGAAGAGGCTCTGCTTTAGGATGGAGAAAATGAAGTGGAAAGGGGCTTCTTTGATTTTAATCACCCACAATCCCTCTGATCCACATCACTGTGAGACCAGGCCAGCCAGAGGGTGCTGTACCCATTCTACTCTACGGTGTTGCCTTTAGAATGTCTTGATTCCCCACTTTCCTTAATGACCCACATTTTTATGATAATTTCTCAGAACTCAGCTTGTACACAAGACATACCCACATTTTTGTGCTTGTGACATCAACGGGATAACTAAAAATGACACCAAGAACTATTTCAGGTGCCCACTTTAGGGCACATAAAAGATCTTGCTCTAGAGTATCCCCTGGGTGGCAAAAGGCATGGTGGCGCATGCCTTTCATCCCAGCACTCAGGAGGCTGAGGCAGGAATATCAACATGAGTCTGGTCTATGTAACAAGTTCCAGGACAGCCTGAGCTACACAGACTTTGTTTCAAAAAACAAACAAACAAAAACTCTATTAGAGCCCGCTAAAAACAAACACCTTCTAGTAGTCAGCTGTCATTGCTGTAGCAGAAAAACCAAGCCAAACAATCTTTTGGAAGAAGAGTTGTATTGCGAGCTCTCAGTTACAGAATCAGTCCACAATGGCAGCAGAGCAAGCATGGTGGTGGTGGTGGGTAGCAGGGCCTGTGGGAGACTAACTTACCACATAGCAGACCAGGAGCAGAGAAAGACCTGGGCTGCACATTTGGGGTAAAAACCTCCAAAGGCTGGCCCCCAGGGAGCTTCTCACAAGCTAGAACTTTGGGAGCTTCTCCCAAAGTTCCACAACCTTGCAGGACAGTGCCACCAGCTGGGGACTCAAGGTTAAAGCACCTGACCTTTGGGGGACACTTTATATGCAAACCATGACACACCTATTAGCTAGCACCTGGAGAGGATATACTAGGATCTGCAGGTAAATTAAGAAATGATTGGTCTACTGGAGCTTTTAAAAAGATGATACAAATATCTATGATGCAGTATGCTAAAGAGTTTGGACACTGGCTTGTGAGAGCCACTAAAAGTTAGAGCACAGTAATGAGATCTAAGTCCTACAGTTTTCAAACTGCCAGTGAATCTCTGTTTGCACAAGTTCTTAGAAACTTGAGATTTAACCTAGATGAAAGTAAAGCCACTCGGGCACCCATTAGCACATATTGAATACATAGGCACAATCATCCATTGCTTGTTTTTTGTTGTTTTTTTTTGTGTGGTCTTTGGGAATTGAACCCAGGGCCTCACACTTACCTTGCTCTACCACTGGGCTGCACCCCCAACCCATTTTTTGAGTCAAGGTCTCACTAAGTTACGCAGGCTACCTCTGACCTCGAACTCGTGATCCTGACTCCACCTCCCAAGTTGCTGAGATTATAGGTGTGCACCACCACGCCCAGATGTACTCTTAAATTCAGTTTGAAAAACTGAGCTTTAGGTACCCAGTGCAGAGGATTGATTTTAACTTCAGCCTCTTAGCACAGTACCTGGTACAGAGTAGGAGCTCAGTGTCTATCCATGAGGGAACGTTCTTATAACTGAACTATAGCATTTCCAAACACTAAGAAGTTTTACTTTTAAATTTA
Source organism: Pedetes capensis (assembly GCA_007922755.1). Lineage (NCBI taxonomy): Eukaryota > Metazoa > Chordata > Mammalia > Rodentia > Pedetidae > Pedetes > Pedetes capensis. The sequence continues at coordinate 27,812 of VMDO01008051.1, read as the reverse complement.
ATCCCCTGAGGTGAGGGATTGAACCCAGTTCTTCACTTATGCTAGGCAGGTACTATTCCACTGAGCTGTATCCCCAGCCTCAGATGGAAGTTTTAACTCTTACCTTTTGGTCATGAAATTCAGCTAACAGATACATGAATCCAAATGATAAACCAGTCTTAACTACTAATAGAAGGAATTTCCCCTTATTATTGAAATCACCAAACTAGAGGCAAGCTAGTCTGCCACTCGGACAAATTCCACCCTAAGTCTCATTTCAGTTTTCCCCACTGAAAGTCTTTCAGATTTTTTAGATTTGTAAACACCTAAAGTCACACCATGCATTATAAGATTATTAAGGAACTCACAAAAGCATTCATAAGAAAATTACAGACTAGCCTCCTTTCTCTATCTACCCTTCTTACAAATGGCTTTCATAGACATGGCTTTCTCCTCTTATAGTGCTCTCAAAATACACTCAGACACAATTAATAAGATATTTATTTTTGATATCAAACTTCGAAAAAGAGTACAAAAAGTATGAAGCAGCCTGTTTGTGTGTGTGTGTGTGTGTGCGTCGTATAAGGGGATTGAACCCAGGATGCTCCAGCCACTGAGCTGCACTCCTACCAGCTTTTTTATTTTGAGACAAGGGTTTGCTAAATTACACAGGCTGCCTCTGGCCTCAAACTTGTGATCCTCCTGCCTCCTCCTCCCAAGTTGCTGGGATTAAAGGCTGTGCTAGGCTGAAGTAGCCTATTTTCCTAAAGTGATAGATTTCAGAGCTAAACACAGTTAAAAGTAGAATAATCTTTGTCCATGTAAATGATTTGTGTTTATGTACCCTTCAAATTGATTTCCGGTTATCTACAAAATAATTAGTCCATGTTTTTCCATTTGACCCATTCCTAAATTATAAAAAGAATGAACATCAAGTATTTTATTTATGGCAAAGATAAATTATGAGCTAAAGTCCAAAATATATTGAGATGCATAATAATGGGGCTGGGATTTAGCTCAGTGGGTAGAGCGCTGCAGCTGCAGTCTCTGAGGTCCCGAGTTCAATTCCCAGCACTGCAAAAATGGGAGACGGGCCTGGCAATCCACTCCCAAGGCAATCCCGAAACAGTCAGCCATTGAAAACCCTATGAGGGTCGCTATGAGTCGGATACTGACACAATGGCACCTAACAACAACAACAACATCATCATCATCTTGGATATGTAACAACCAATACCACTATCAGCAGCTTGCTTCTGAACTTCTACCAACGTGCCGCCTCCTGAAAAGCCACCCTGTAACAGACTTCCATTCTAAGGACGCGGTACCTCATACTGACAAACGCGTCAGGTTGTTTCTATTTCTTCCCTCCTTTATTAATAAAAGTTGGTGGGGTACAGAGTAGTAAGGCTTTTGCTATTTTCACTGTGTAACTGTTACATTATTACATCATCTTTGGGCTGGGATTTACCTCAGTTGGTAGAGTGCTGCGCTGCAGTCTCTGAGGTCTTGAGTTCAATTCCCAGCACCGCAAAAATGGGAGAAGGGCCTGGCAATCCACTCCCACGGCAATCCCGAAACAGTCTGCCATTGAAAACCCTATGAGGGTCGCTATGAGTCGGGTACTGACTCGAAGGCACCGAACAACAACAACAACAAATACTTTCATCAGTTTACATAATTTATTTAATCCCTTGATTAATATGTAGTAAAAATTACATGCAATTATGGGTCATATTCCTCTATTTTTTCTCATGTATTCATGTCATTGCATCATATAATGAGATTATCCTGTCCTCCTTTATCCCTCTGCATTATTCCCCTCCTCATTCCCACTTCTACAACCTTTGCTCCCTGCCTGTAGTCCCCCCCCTGCTTCCTTCTACTCTGCTTATATTTTCCCTGCTTAGATAAGCCTGATTGTTCATTTTTATATATCCATGTATGTGTGGTGTCAGGTTCTTTGTCAAATGTACAAGACTGGCTAATAACTGGTTGCTGTTGTACCAGCTATCTATGAAAGCATTTTATTCAACCACTACAATGAGCTTTGGTTTCTTCACCTGCAACACGCAGCTACTTACCTTCACCAGGTTGTTAGGAAGAGTCTGTTAATGACAGAGATTCAATAAACGACACATCTACAATGAGTTCCTTCAATGGCTAAGCATTGGATTGGACACCATGGGCATTAGGAAATAAAAAGGTCCCTGCTGTCAAGAACCTCAGAGTTCCTAGGCTCACCTATAACCCTGCATGTTTCCCACATTTTGCTTTTTTTTGGTGTCAAAGAGAAGGGGAAAGTTCCAGAGGAAACATTGACATATTTTATATAAAAAGCTACAAGTTTATTAAGATAATATATTTTAACATATCAAAGTTTAAAGCAAGTACTTTTAAGTATCAAATAAGACATCACAATATTCATTACTAATTTAAGAAAAAGGAATGATGGCCATTCTGGGTTTCAGTCCAAAGTGAAAGATAAACATCACTTATTTTGGTGGATCTGTGTTGATGCCATATTTCTCTTTGAGAAGCTTCAGCTGTTCTTCCTTCTTCTTGGTGTCCATTTTCTGAAATGCCTGGAAATATAGCAAGCACTAAAGTTAACAGGTACCAATTTACAGCTAAACAAATTTCACCAACAGCACTGTCTAAAAAAAAAAAAAAAAATTCATAGTACACATCTCCCCCCACAGCAGTATTCCTGTACTATTTCTCAAATAGTCCTACAGTAGTTCTCAAATGCTCTGACTTCACAATGAGAACTTTGCTCTACTTACCCTGTTGGCATTGTAGTACAAAACCACAAGGTATCTGTTACACACGTTGAATCCTGATAGGTGGTCACACGCGTTCTTGGCATCAAAGATGTCTTCGTAGACCACATAGGCAGTTCCTCTAGTTTCAGGTGTGTTCCCTCTGCAGAGGTAAATTGAATTTATCCAAGAATTGATAATGTGAATAACAGAACTTTGTGGGGGGTTTTGTTTTGGGGGGTTGCAGGGGTTCAAACTGAGGCCCTCACACATGCTACATAAGTGTTCTACCACTGAGCTACATCCCCAGTCGGGTACCTATTTTTCAAAGAAAGTAAATTGATATATATTACTAAAGTAGTTTGGGATCAATCTGATCACTAGAGGAAATAAACATCATGGATTGATTAACTGGATAAGCCTGTAATTTCTTAAACAAGGTAATTCTATTTTCCTTTCTAAGTAAAATATCTATGGCTTAAACATAGTATTTTATCAGGAATACTAAGAACACAACTACATAAGCATTAGCGGCAAGCAGAGAACTAGTTTGAAATTTTGTCATAGTCTTCATGTCATTGTTTTAGTCTTTCTTATTCTTATACAAAGAACAACTTTTTAAACTGGAAATTACAGTACTCCTAAGTGAGTGAGTCATCAAGGGGAGTTCCTTATTTCTTTTTCTTTTTTTTTTTCTTTTGCGGTACTTGGGGTTGAACCCAGGGCCTCGCGCTTGCATGCTTTGCAAGTGCTGGACCACTGGGCTGCCACCTCCAGCCCATTTTTTTACTTATTTGAGACAGGATCTGGCTAAATTATGCAGACTTCCTCTGGTCTCGAACTTGCAATCCTCCCGCTTCTGCCTCCTGAGCGCCATTGCGCTCGGTGGGAGTTCCTTATTTCTAACAATTTTTATTCTTATCCTTCACCCTAACTTAATGTTACAATTTGAATTTTCCTTATCCAAAATGGTTGGGGCCAGAAGTGCTTTGGATTTTGGAGTATTTGTACAGACTTTACTGGCTGAGCATTGCCAATCCAAAAACCCCAAATCCAAAATGTTGCAAAATCTGAAACTTTTTCAGTGTCATGTTGGCACTCAAATAATTTCATATTTTGGAGCACTTTGGATTTCAGACTTTCTCACTAGGGATGCTCAACATGTAGTTTCAATTCTGAAAAACAGGATACGCCATGCACGGTGGCAAACACCTGTAATCTCAGCATGTGGGAGGCTGAGGTGAAAAGATCACGAGTTCAAGGCCAGCATGGACCTACACAGCAAGACCCTGTCTCTAAAACAAAAACACCACAAAACAGGACAATCTTCATCGATGCAGGGTGTAAATATTCCTGGGCAATATTTTGCTAAGGCTTTTAAACCCATAAAAATAAAATTTATTTTGTGTGTGTGGGGGGTGGGTACGAAGGAAGCCCCTACCAAGAAGATACAAAATTATAAATATGTGGGAAAAGAGTCAACTACCATCCTTTATGGGCTGGGATTTAGCTCAGTTGGTAGAGCACTGCGCTGCAGTCTCTGAGGTCACGAGTTCAATTCCCAGCACCACAAAAATGGGAGAAGGACCTGGCAATCCACTCCCAAGGCAATCCTGAAACAGTCAGCCATTGAAAACCCTATAAGGGTCGCTATGAGTCGGATACCAACTTGACGGCACCTAACAACAACAACAACAACCATCCTTTATGGCCAAGAAAGGGTGTTTTCCAATATAAACATAGTTAATAGTTTCTTTTACTCTTCTTAGACAATTCTTTTTGCCATTGTCAAATGCAATATAGTTAGCCCACTTCCATACTTTTTTTTTTTTTAAATTGTTGTTTTGTTTTTAAAGGGAGGGTCTTGCTATGTAGCCCCAGGATGGCCTGGAACTTGTATCAATCCTCCTGCCTCTGCTTCCTGAATGCTGGGATTATACGTGTGTGCCACCACACATGGCCATATGTTCATTTTTCAAGATAATCCAAACTTTAGTGCATCACACAGTCCTGTCTGGCTGGGGGAAGGGCTGAGTTTCTGCTAAGATGGTGGGAGAAGTGCACTGGTGGGTCTTTATCTGAGACAGGATAGAATGCCGGAAAGTGGCTGGAAGTGGAAGCCGGACCTTACTCATGGGCACGGGGCTGCTTCTATGTAGGTGCTCTTTGCCATGCTTTCTCTTAGCTTCACAAGCTTCCTCATAAGAGGTAGGGAAGTATGAGGAGCAATAGGACCACTGAATTGCTGGTACCACATAGCCATAGGCTTGTTAGTGGGGACAGTGAGTGGGCAGAGGCCCCACTCTGCTCATGCTCTGGTATAAGAAAGATGGACCCTTTGCCTCCATCTGTCTTCCAGCCACACAGTGAAACTACAGGATGAGGTTTAGGATGGTGGGCTGACTCTCCATCTGCTGTAGTCCCTGTGTAAGACTGAAGAAAGGGAGCAGATCTATGGTAAGCAGAGGCATCTACCAAGATTTCATCTAGGACAAGACTCCAGTCTGGTCGATACTTAGAGCTAGTGCTTCCTGTAAAAGGAGATGGAATAAGGTATAGGGCCCTGGGCATGACAGAATGGTGCCAGTGTCAATTAACGAGCTGTTAGGTTGAATGGGCTCAATGAGGGATTCACTTTCTTTTTTCTTTTCTTTTTCTTTCTTTTTTTTTTTTTTTTGAGATAGGGTCCCACTATGTAGCCCAGGCTGGCCTCTAACTCAGGATCCTCCTGCCTTAGCCTCCTGAGTGCTGAGATTATAGGTGTGTGCCACTATACTCAGCTAGATAAGGGGTTTTATATTAACTACTTTCTGGGAGCAGTATCAAAAATTAGTAACAGCTTAATCATTTTAAAGAATGTATGAGGTATGAAACTTGAGAATGGCCAAAAGGAACAAACAAACAAACAAACAAAACAACAACAACAACAACAAAAAACCTTAAGATTTGAAGTTCTTTAAGGGCGAAGGTGATCTTATACTTCATTTTATTCCCATAATGCCATGCATGTGGTAACTGCTAACATTCACTTAGAAGTTAGAGATCTACTTCCTCCTATTAATTCTTCCTCTTATGCCTTCTTAGAAACTAGAATACAAATAGGTCCTAAATGCATTTTATTTTTGCAGTGCTGGGAATCAAACCCAAGGCCTTGCACATACTAGGCAAGAGCTCTAACAGTGAGCTACATGCCCAGCTCCTAACCCCATTTAAAAAACACTCCATCTCAAGTGTCCTAGCTCTCATAATCAACCTCATACCTTGAGAATCACATTATAATTTGAATTTTTAAAAACATGTATTTGATATGTGTCATGTGTTAGGCACTGAGCTAGCATTTTTTCTTGATTGGTGGTAAATGCTGAGAATAGGAAAAAACTTCATCACAAGTTGTGTGTGGTGGCAGGTGCATGTCTATACACCCAGTGCTCCAGAGGCTAAGGTAGGAGGATCGTGAATTCAAGACCAGTCTAGACTACATAGTGAGTTTGTGGCCAGCCTCCCATAGTAAGAGCTTATCTAATGTTAATAAATAAATAAAAAATTAAAAAGCTTCATTGCATAAACCACCCTCTCTGGACTGTAGTTGCTTCATGGGTCACACAGCAATATCGAGCTATATCAACCTACTCTATCTTACATGTGATTTTAGTAATCAGAAGAGGTAACAGTTTGGAAAGGTTTTTAAAAGTACAAAGAATGGCCAGGCGTGGTGGTGCACACCTATAATCTCAGTGGCTCGGAGGGCGGAGGCAGGAGGATCTGCAAGTTTGAGACCAGAGGAAATCTGCATAACTTAGCGAAACCCTGTCTCAAAAAAGTAAAAAAATGGGCTGAGGGTGCAGCTCAGTGGTCCAGCACTTGCAAAACATGCAAGTGCAAGACCCTGGGTTCAACCCCCAGCACCACAAAAAAGAAAAAAAAAAAAAAAAAAAAAAAAAAAAAAGAAAAAAAAAAAAAAGGTACAAAGCACCAAGTATCTCCTATGTGTCAGGTAGGGAGCTCCATCATCTTGGCTTGCAAGGGGCTGGCTAGAAAGTCCCATCTCAGAAAATCTCAGTACTACAACAGAGGTTGATCACAGTGAGGGAACAGATCATTAAGACTCCAATTCCTTTGTCCCAAACTTTTATGGATTTATTCAATAACCACACTGCATTCTTCCCACATGACAGGCACTACAACTAATAGTGAAAATGGCAAGCATTATCTCTTCCTTCAAAGGGCTATATTCAAGCAAGAGAACGTTATTACATGAATAAACATGAAAAAATTATAGATCATGAGAAAGAAAAGAAAGAAGAGAGCTGTGGCAGAGCTACTTTAGCAAGGGTGGTTAAAAAAACCTCTCTGAAAAGGTGACACTGAAGCTGAGACCTATGGGATGAGAAAGAGAGGCACTGGTGACAACCATCCTCAAACCTTAGAAGCACAGAGGCCCCGAGTTACTCTGTGCTCTTCTGAAGATGACCTTGCTTTAGTACACTTTAGTACTTGTCATTTCATTCAGCTTCTCTCATCATTTTATTTAAATTTTTTTTTTTTTTTTTTTTCCAGCACTAGGGATTGAACCCATGGACTCACACATACTAGGCAAGTGCTCTATCACTGTGATACATCCCCAGCCCTTTTTACTTTTCCTTGAGATAGGTTCTTGCTAAGTTTCCCAGGTTGGCATGGAATTTGCGATTTTCCTGCCATAGCCTCCCAAGTGGCTAGGATTACAAGCATATGCTACCATGCCCACCTCTTTGGTTTGGCTTTCTAAAACATCCTGTGACTTCAGTGATTTAAACATCATTTAATTGGTGCCATCAATAAACTTTACAATGCTTCATAAATTAATCACAACCACAGTACCATTTCCTATGTTATTCATTTATTTATATATACTGGGTGCTTAGCATGAATCAGGCACGACAAATGCTGTCAGCACAAAGCAGAAAGAACACATGGTACCAGCCTTGGAGGAGCTCACAGGCTGCCAGGAAGACAGGTGAGCACATGTACAATAGCAAAATTGTGTGTTAACTAGAAAAAGACATACACAGAAGATGCTATGGGATGATGGAGAGGTGTGCCTAATGCACACTGGAAAGGAAGTACTCAGTGACAAAGTACTTTCATAGACTTTGTCTAATTTGATCAAAACTAGAAGACTTTTGGGACAGGTAGTTTAGAAAGACTATTTCATAGACAATTGAAGCTCAGATAGATTAATATTCTGTTTAGTTTCACACAGCTAGCAAATGCTCAGTTAGTTTGTAAACCCAAGTCAATGCTCAGTTAGTATCTGAACCCAGGTTAAATAACCAATCCAGAATATTTTTATGCTACCTCCATGATAAACAAGAGCTAAAAGGACATCATCCAGATTATCTCACAGGTAAAGAAATAGAAAACCAAAAAAGCTAGGCAAATTGTCACTGGCTAGTAACAGGGGCTTAATTAGATTCTTTGTCTCCTACTCCCCAAGTCAGAGATCTTCTGTATACTATTCTTTGTACCTAGAACAGAATTTCTTAAACTTGAATCCAGGTATCCCCTGAAATATAGGCAAAATGTTTTGAGTTTTCTTCTATGGAGAGGGTCCAGAGCTCTTATCAGGTGCTTAAAGGACTGAGAATTCCTTAACAAGACAGCTAGTCTGTAACAATTTTGTTTTCATCACTATCCAAGTACCAATGATATACTTCCAGCTCTTGGTTTACTCTCAGGAAGAATAGTGATCATTCAAAAGGAGAGTACTCAGGCTGGGTGCCATGGCATACACCTATAATACCAACAACGTGGGAGGCTGAGGCAGGAGGGTCGCAAGTTCAAAGCCAGAGGTAGTTTGTGCAATTTAGCAAGATCCTGTCTCAAAATAAAAGAGGGATCAGGGATTCAGCTCAGTGGTAGAGTACTTGTCTAGCTGGCATGAGGCTGTGGTTCACTTGCTAGTACTGTCAAGAAAAAGAGAGAGAGAGAGAGAGAGAGAGAGAGAGAGAGAGCGCTCTCAAGATCTCACAGTCCTAAAGTCCAGGAAGGAGTGCCCAGGGCATAAAAGAACATTTATTAAGAAATATTAAGAATAAGAACTTTAGAAATCCTTTCAGAGAGACTCTTGAGGATATGGTACTCTGTAATACAGAGGTTAAATTTAAAGTCAGAAGATTTTATTTATCACTAAACACTGTGTGAGACTAGAAAAGTACTTCTTTTTATTTTTGTCTTCTTCAGTACTTCCAGGTTGAACCCAGGGCATCGAGCATGCTATGCAAGTGCTCCACTACTAAGCTGCACCTCCAACTCCTTATTTATTTTTTATTTTAAGATAAGATCTCATCAAATTATGCAGGCTGCCTCTGGCCTCAAACCTCCTGCTTCAGCTTTCCAAGTAGCTGGGATTATAGGTGTGCACCACAAAACCTATAAGGTTTAGAAATGTACTTTTACTCTCTGGGCTTTGGTAGTCTCATGAATAAAACAGACACAATATTACTGTATACCATACAGGGCAGTCTTACCCTCAGCTATCATTCTGTGATTATAGATTATGCAATCATTTTCTTGAAATGACATTCCAAAAGTCTAAATACTCACACTCTGATTTGACGAATAGGTCCATATTTTCCAAATATATCATACATTTCTTCAGCAGTGATTTTGTATGGCAAGTTTCTTATATACAAAATCCGATTGACTTCTGGTGGAAGGCGAATCTAAAATGAGAAAGATGTATGGTCATTATAGCCAGAGGCAGGAGTGCTACCATTAAAAAAAACTCTTAATGATACATAATAACAAAAAGCTAAGAATAAGCAGATCATGCCTTTAATCCTAGAAAATCAGGAGACTGAGGCAGGAGGATCACAAATTTGAGGCCAGAGGCAGCTGCGTAACTAACCAAGACCCTATCTCAAAACAGAAAAAATAAAAATAATAAATGAGCTAGGAAGGCAGTGGTAGAGCACTTGTAAAATGTGCACAAGGCCCTGGACCCAATTCCCAGTCTCCCTGCCTCCCAAAAAACGGTGAAGATTAAGAGGTATAATCTACGTGGTCTTCAGATAAACAACAGACCACTGGTGGTAGGGGCAGACAATTAGTGGGAACTAAACAGGGCTACTACAAACCCCAGGCTTTTGGTCGCTGCAGTTAAATAAAGATTTCCCACTTCAATTAAAAATCCTCAATGCTGGAGATGTGTAAGAAAGAAAAAAAGAAGAACCATTCCTATTTGCTAGACAATAAAACTTCTATGATGACCCTTTTCTGGTCTCCTCAGGATCTTATTATATTAATGACCTCTTCTCTGTTGTATTTACAGGGTTTCCCTCCCCATGATGTCTATTTCTCGTGTAAGCTATTGTTCATGTCCTCCCAATCCTTACATAAAACAAAATACTAATTTGGATCTCCATTCATTCATTCAATAAATACTTACCAAATGCCTTTTTAATGTATATATCAGGCCAGGTATTAGGATATCACAATGAAGAAAAAAGACAGTATCTCTGCCTTCCCTGAACTTAACAGCTCTCTCTACTTAATTATCCTATCTTGCTTTCTTTTTCAGTCAAGCATGTAAAAAAGAAATGGCTATACTGACTCATGCTGGGATTTAGCTCAGTTGGTAGAGCACTGTGCTGCAGTCTCTGAGGTCCCGAGTTCAATTCCCAGCACCACAAAAATGGGAGAAGGGCCTGGCAATCCACTCCCAAGGCAATCTTGAAACAGTCAGCCATTGAAAACCCTATGAGGGTCGCTATGAGTCGGATACCGATTTGACAGCACCTAACAACAACAACAACATACTGACTCATATTCTTTACTTCCATGACACTCCAACCTAAGTTTCCACCCTAGCACTCTGTTCAAAATGCTGTTATCTACTAAGATCTTCTGTGGGCTGGGATTTAGCTCAGTTGATAGAGCGCTGCGCTGTAGTCTCTGAGGTCCCGAGTTCAGTTCCCAGCACCCAGCACCGCAAAAATGGGAGAAGGGCCTGGCAATCCACTCCCAAGGCAATCCCGAAACAGCCATTGAAAACCCTATGAGGGTCACTATGAGTTGGATACCGACTCGATGGCACCTAACAACAATAATAACTAAGATCTTTTAATTGCAATGTACAAGTCCCAAACTGCTGAGGCTTCTGACACTGTTGACTAGTCACCTCCTTTTATTCCCCCCAGTACTAGGGTGTTGAATTAAAGGCCTTGTGCATGCTAGGCAAGTGCTCTATTACTGAACCATATCCCTAGTCCCTTTTCTATGTTTTTATTTTGAGACAGGGTGTTGTTAAGATGATATAGACTGCATCTGGCCTTGAACTTGTGATTCTCCTGCCTCAGCATCCTGAGCCACTGGAATTATAAATATATGCCACTGCACCTGGCAACTTTGTTGTTGTTATTAGGAGCCATCAAGTTGTGTTCAACTCATAACGACCCTCATAGGGTTTTCAATGGCTGATTATTTTAGGATTGCCTTGAGAGTGGATTGCCACATCATTCTCCTGTTTTTGCGGTGCTGGGATTCGAACCTGGGACCTCAGAGACTGCAGAGTGGCGCTCTACCAACTGAGCTAAATCCCAGCCCATTGCTCCACAGGGCCTTTGCATTTTTTTTTTATTGATCTGTTGTATATTCCCCTTGACTCTTTATACTCTCCTTGGTCCAAGGTGATGATTCTTTTTTTTGCGTGTATGTGTGGTACTGGGGGTTGAACCCAGGGCCTCACGCTTGCATGCTTCGCAAGTGCTGGACCACTGAGCTACACCCTCAGCCCATTTTTTTTTTACTTTCTGAGACAGGGTCTCTCTAAGTTCTATGCAGACTGCCTCCGGTCTTGAGCTTGAGATCCTCCAGCCTCCGCCTGCTGAGTCACTGGGATTACAGGTGTGCACCACCACACCCGACTAAGGTGATGATTCTTAAATGTGTCTCTCATCCAGATGTTGCTCTTGGGCTCCTTGAGAATATATTCAATTACATACCAGGCATAAATTTGCTCTGTAAATATTTATTAAGCTGGCTACTTTTGGCATTAACCTAAGTATTATATTAATGGAAAAATAAGACATTCAAATGCATAGTCATGGTAAATGGTAAGCAAATAATCATAATAAAGTTTTAGATTTCAAGATTCAAGGTTAAGTTTAAATAAATAATCAACACTGCCAAATGATCATGTATTTCTCTACTAAATCTGCTTTCTCACTTTGCAAAACACTGTATCACACTTTTTCTCTCTCCTCAAACTTTACCATCATCACTCCCTTTTACATCCGAATTGGGCTGTATACATTTCCCTGTTCATCCCAGGATAGGGCCCGCACTCTTGCTTCTTGGAGAAAATTGTTGTTAGGTGCCGTACAGTCACATCTGACTCATAGCAATCCTTATAGGGTTTTCAATGGCTGATTGTTTCCGGATTGTGTAGGGAGTGGACTACCATGTCCTTCTCCCGTTTTTGTGCTGCTGGGGATCAAACCCAGGTCCTCAGAGAGGATGGAACAGTGCTCTACCAACTGAACTAAACCCTAGCCCCCTTGGAGAAAATAGATATGACCAAATGTTGCCTTATATTCCTATTGTTGAACTTACTAAGCTACATTTATCTATATCCACCCACTTTCCTTCTGTTGTACAAGTATTGTAACTATGCCAACTGTTCATCTACTCAATACCATCACTCCTGAATTTAACAGATCATTCTTCTACATGTTTCTCCCACTCTACTGCAGTGTTCTCATTAGTATACAAATACACCTTCTATCATACACCTTAAAAAATTCAGCCAACTATAACCCAATTTCTCTGTTGTCTATTTATATGAAAGCTCATGGAAAGAGTCCTTTGCTGTCTTCATTTTCTCAATTCCTACCAGTTTTCATCCTACCGCAGCCACTGAAATGATTCCTATCAAAAAGGTCACCAAAAATCTCCTTCCCAACACATCCAATGGTGAACTGTCTTAATCTTAGTACAACTCTAAGAGTTTTAACAGTTGCTTACTCTCTTAAGACTTTATTTTTTAGAGGTTTCCTTAACACTCCACTCTCCAACACTACAATGCAAGCAGGGCTTTCTGCTGTATTCCTCGCCGTGTCCCCAATATCTAAGACTAGTGTCTGGCACATGCAAGATATTCAATAAATACAATTGATGAATTGCTTCCCATTTCGAAAGCCACGTACACAACGGGTACTCAAACATTACTGTTGGATTAATGTGTTAATGAAGGATCCCACAAGCTTCATATGTGAGGAGAATCCTAGGGTCTAGCTGGCAGTGAACCATAAAGTTACTGAGGACTCGACTGTGCTACCGACTTTAAGGCCCAGGGGAAGATCCTAACGCCAGGTCCTAGGTGCAGGTCAAGCAACAGATGCTGGATGGCTAACACTGTCCCTGACATTAGGCGACTAAAGGCACTCTCTAAAGGGGTGAGGGTGGAAGTGTGGCCCAAGGCACACACCGCTGATGGGGCCAGAACGGAATCCCCTCTGATGGTATAGGAAATTCTAGAATTCCCCGCCCTGAGAACGGAGATCAAGGACGCCCAGATCCACGCCGCTGACCAAGCAGCGAAGTCATCGCTCTCTTCAGCAGAAAGCGCAGTACTCACATTCGCCCTCTTAGCCGCCTGCATCGCCATCTTGGCGGGCTGATGAAGTTACTCCAGCAGATACTGAATTCCTCCAGAGCTCGCTCGCCCTTGAGCAAGACCCAGCGTCAGATGCAGGATATCAACACCCAGGTAGCACCGGAAGCTGTTATGGCACCGCCGGAAAAAAATCTTCCCACGACAAGACGTAGTGACGTGGGGGGGGGGGCCAAACTAGCCGGAAATCGGAGTCACGCCGGAAGGTGGAAAGGCGAGCGCCAAGGCGCTTCCGGATTCTGGACCGGAAAAGGCGGGGCCTAGGTTGCAGAATGGGCGGTGTTCCGGCCAGGGCGCCCCTGCGCGCCCAGACCTGGCTAGATCCAAGGAAAGGGAAGGATCGGACAGGGCGGCGAGGCTGAGTGGGACTCGCAGCCAGGTGCAGGAGACTTGAGGGTGGGCTTGGCCCTCTTAGCAGTGCGCAAAGCCGGGTCTACAGGATTTTGGCTCTGTGTGTCGTGACTGACACTTAACTGTACCCAGAACCTCTGTCCGAACACCAGGTTGGGCATTAGCTGATCGCCCTGCCTCCCAGCGACCCTAGTCCGTGTGCTTGGGCGCCCCACAGTGAACGTGCCGCCCTTCAAGTCCAGTTTTTATTTCCTTAGACCAGCTTTACACGGATCCATTGACAAGAGGGACCTGGGACTAGAACCCCTTCCAAGTTTGTTCTGGGGTGGCCGTGACCTGTACTGTCTCCTCTTCCTTCACTGAGGCAGCTCCAGGACGATTTGGCCCACGTTCCTGTTAGCTTCTTGGATAGCCTGGATTTCAGTCACTGGGGAGACTCTGTCCAGAACCGGCAGTAGACATTGGGGGCCTTCCTTGGAAAAGTGTGGCAGTATTTGCTCCGTGAAAGCTTTCACCAGTGTTTGCTTGTACTAAGATAAGGAAAAGAAGAACATCAGCCTGAAGAAGCCATACCCTGCCACTCCCCATCCTGCTTTGTCTTAATGATCAGACACTGTAGGCATCTGAAGCACACCCCTTCACTTCTCATCATTGCAGGTGTAAACTTTGTACGATAAGCAGATGGAATAAAATACTAATGCCACTGACAGCCCAATGTGCCACACAGGAGGCAGCCACAGACAGGACTCACGTAGTGTCAGTTCGAAAGAAATGCTTAAGCTTTGCTCTTCCCTAGTAGGTGTGAAACCTGTGGTGAGAAAGAGTCTCAAAGCTGGTGCCTGCTAGAATGCCACACAGAGATTTTAGGAACATATAATCTGTTAAAGGTGGAGGCTTATTTACTTATGTCAAAGGCTTTCTAAGCACACTGAGGAGTCTTGCCTTTGAAAACAGTCTTGGAACTATTAGAGGACTAATAGAGGCTTCCCAATAGGGTCAGTGCTTTGTTCATTCTGTTAGAAGATTATACATATGAAGTACTGGCTATCTGTGAGGCTTCTGTTAAGAAATCTGAATTAGTTTTCTGAAATAGGATTTTCTGTTTATCCACAAGGTGGCAGGTTTCTTCATAGGCTCCCTAACTTGTGACAGAACTTCCATTATGGACATGATGTAGGTGAAGCACATTTTCATTTTATTCATCATTCACTTTTTTATTCCTAGATCTCAATAAACTAGCGATCAGACTTCCTCATTCAGAAAGTAGCTTGAAAACAGGGGTTCAGAGACGGTAGCTCCTCTCACCAGACCATAGAGAACCCAGTGACCATCAAGAGCCAGGCAGTTGACATTTTTCTCCCAGTAGGACCCACCTGTGCAGTCTAGAATAAGGTTAACTCCAGCACCTTCCATAAGAAACAGGTGTGTGATTTTAGTTAGACACAGAAAGCATGGTGCAAAATAAGATTCTGTGGCACACTTGTGGACATGTGGGTAAAAATAAATACAGGGAGCCAGGCATGGCAGCACACACCTGTAATCCCAGCTATTTGGAAGGCTGAGGCAGGAGGATTGTGAATTCAAGGCCAACCTGGGCTACATAGCAAGGCTCTCAAAAATAAATAAAATAAAAATAAAATAAATACCGGTGCAAATGGTACATTTGTAGGTTGGAACTAGAAACACTGGTCATAGGAACATTGTTGTAAATGAAGTTTAGGTATAGAACTCTATTATAGTAAGTGTGATATAGTTCACCTTATGATCCCCAGCCATAGCAAGGTAAATGGTACAGCATCATGACTTGGTATCTCCCCCAAAATGCAGTCCTATTGGCACCCAGGCATGAATGAGAATAGAACAGAGGAAGGCTTCCCCAGGCTATAGGGAAAGCTGGTTGCTCACATCTAAGCTGTGAAGTGTCAGCACTGAGTTATCAGAATCACAATCTTTCATCTCTCCTTTTCTACCAATATGAAACATGGAAAGGGATTAATCAAAAATATTCAGATTTGGTGATGGAATACAGAGGTGGGCACATCTGCTCATCCATTTAGGGTGCTTCCACCCCAACTCTGACTAGCCCCAAAGTGGTCTCTTCCCCAAGCTTCCTGTTAATTTACTACAGAGAGGCTGGTTGGGAAGAAGGGGTCCTAGATAACTCCAGGCCAGCTCTGTGATTATCCAGTTTCTAAAGCATGCATCATCTGGGAACCATGGCACAACCTATAATCCCAATCACTTCAGAGGTTGAAGCAAGAGGATCAAGAGTTCAAGGCCAGAGGCAGCCTGCACAATTTAGCAAGACCCTGCTTCAAAATAAAAAAAGGAAGGAGGGGCTAGTGGTGCAGCTCAGTGGTAGAGCACTTGCCTAGGGTCTTTGAGGCCCTGGATCAACCCCCAAGAGCTAGTAAATAAATAAGTAAATAAATAAATAAATAAATAAAGTAAGTATGAATCATATAACTTGCAAGAAATGTGCTTGGAAACCCAAATACTGGATGCCTGTTTCCAGTGGTCAAACACCAGAAGATGAGAATTTGGCTAGGGCAGTTGTAGTATGTTCAGCAGAGGCAAGAATGATCTGGAGCATTGGCCATCTTGGGCCTGGTAATGACTTTGTTTAATAATCAATTCCTGCTGGGTTGCAGCTGCAATTATTTTACCTTTGGTGACTTTCAGCGTTGCTTCAGAAAAATCCTCTTCTTTGTAACTGAATCCAGCAGCTGCCCTGAGCTTTTCTGCCATTTGAAGCTTGTGCTGAGAGCCAGCTGTGACCACAGGAATAGTGCCAACCACCTGGGCCAGTTGGATGGCAGCTGTGCCCACACCGCTTGATCCGTCATAGATTGGCACAGTGTCTCCAGCCTGAGCATGTCCTGTGACAGACAGTACAGGAACCATTCTCTCAACTGTCCAACTACAGGAATACATGTTCTCACAGAGCAAATCCTACCATGATCGCCTGACCCTTGGACTGAGTGCCATATCTTTTGCTTTCTGAAGGGAGCATATTGACAGCTCCTTTTTTGTCTTATTGCCTATAGTCAAAATGGGAAGCAGTCTTTAAGAACAGGTCTGTTGCCGGGAGCAGTGGCACATGCCTGTAATCCCAGCGATGTGGGAGGTGGAGACAGAAGGATCCCAAGTTTGAGGTCAGAGGCAGCCTGTATAAACTTAGTGAGACTCTGACTTGAAATAAAAACTAAAAAAATGGCCTGGAGATGCAGCTCAGTGGTAGAGCACTTGCAAAGCATGCACGAAACCCTGAGTTCAACCTCTGAGTACTGGGGGAAAAAAATACCAGGTCTATTATCTCCCTCACAGGTCTTGGTTAGCCTCAGTGGGGTTGGGGAGAAATAAATGCGACAATTGACTGACCCCTTCTGGTTTGGTTTGTTGTTTTTTTTCCTTTCAGTGCTGGAGATCAAACTCAGGCTCTTGAGCATGCTAGGCAAGCACTCTACCACTGAGCTATATTCCAGCCCTACCTCTTCTATTGTACTGGGCCCCAGAGAGAAGCTTAGCATGATTTTGAGGAGCTGGGGCTCCTGCTGGGCTTAGTGCTGAGATGTGCATAGGCCTTCCACCTGTTAACCATGAGTCTCAGCCTTCACATCAAGCCTTCCTAACGTGGCTTGAAGACCTGCTGTTACTGGGAGTCCAGTAGGATAGGACACTGGGGCTGGGTGCCCTGGAGGCCGGCTGCGGTTTGAGACTGGTTCACCAGGGAGCTGAGTCGTGCTTTATGTCTCTATGAAGTCAGGAGGGGCCTCCTCATCTCAGAGATGTAATAATTGAAAGGCAGTGAGCCAGACCTCTGGGATGGCAGCAGCCTGGTGCAGGGTCAGTCCCTCTGCGATGGGCATGAGAACCTCTTCTGGGATGGTGACATATTGAGCCTGGCCTCCACCAGGCAGCAAAGCCATGGCTGAGTCCCCAGTCTACCAGTGCCCCTAGTAGCCAAGCCTCAGCTCTGCTACCTATCCTGAGGCCTCAAGTCCCAAAATGTTGTTGGCTCCAGGTGGTGGGGCATACTGGCCCTGCCTCTGCAAGAGAGAGGGGCACACTAAGTGGTGAGCATGATCAGAAATCTGTGTGTCAGCTGATCGTGGTGGTGAACACCTGTAATCCCAGTCACTCAAGAGGCAGACGCAGGAGGATCTTGAGTTCAAGGCCACAGGGAGCCTGCATGATTTAATGAGACCCTGACCCAAAAATAAAATTAAAAATTAAGAAATGGGTTGGGTGTGCAGCCCAGTGGTAGAGCACTTACAAAGTATGTGTGAGGCCTTGGGTTTAGCCCCTAAGTACCACACATAGAAAAATAAATAAATAAAAAGGAAATGAATAGATAAATCTGTGTGTCACCTGCCCTGGCCCCTCTCCAAAAATCTCCAGATTTTTCTCAGAAAATTCAGGATGAAGTCTGGTTTGGGATGTCAGGAAAAGGTAGAAGACAGGTGGTTTGGTTTATGCAAATAAAAGACTACAAGCTACTTAATCAATGGACATCATAACTGGTGGGGTACTTAGCTACTTAGCTCACCTAAGCTCATTATTTTACAAATAGAGAAAGAGGCGCAGGCAGGGAGTGCCTTTGGAAGATTACAGTGTAAATTAGCAGAGGGACTAGGAACAAAACCGTGAACTTCTTACTGATCACTGCCATTTATCAAGTGACAGCCTCTGTACTCACCTCAGACTTCAGAAGCTTTAGCCTGGAGGGCCTTAACTAGAATTGTGCATCAGAACTACCCTTTTTCAAAGTACACTTGACGGATCCCTGACGTGTTTATTTTGAAAAAGTTCCCCCAGCTGATTCTGAGGCACGTTTTTGATGGACTCCAGCCAGGGCTGCTGGCCCAGTCATATTCTTAGAGCGCTGCCCCCCTCTCAACGGTAGGACCCTCAGAGTGGAGAGTTAAACTTTGGAGCCGTAAAGCCTTCAACCTGAATCACAGCTTTGATTACTAGTGCTGGGGCCTTGGGCATATGGCTTTAAGGTCAGTTTCTTTTTCTGTAGAATCCACATGGTAAAAAGGGTTGTCTGAGGAGAAAATAAATAAGGGGCAAGGCCAGTACACACCCTCAGCAAATGTTAGTTCTCTACCCCTTAGCTGGGGGCCTGAGCAGACTATAGATGTACACAGGGCGGATTCTGCTTTGAAAACACCTCTTGTTTTTTGTTGTTTTGCGGTGCTACACGCTAGGTAAGCCCTACATCATTGAGCTACACCTCCAGCCCAGCCCCTTATTTTATGTAAACAAAGGAAGTTATCTGGCTTTAGGTATGAAAACCCCCAGCACACTTGTCCTAATGAGTGTCCCAGGTCTTGCTCCATCTGCCAGGTTAGCTCACTGAAAGTGGCTAGGGAGTCTTGCCCTGCACCGGCACCTGGGACCCCTGGGTACCTGGACTAAGACCGCCCTATTCAGGGCGCTGGCCGCCACCTTCAGGAGGACTTCACCTCTTCTGGGCTCGATTTGGCCACCTTCTTCAGGTAGAGGTTGCTGGTCCGCCGGGCTTGTCAAAGTGCACAGCCAGCATGTTGTCTGCGGAGAAGGGTGGGTGGGCGGACAGCCCCTGGCGGCCCGGCCACCAGCAGGTGCAGCGCCCCCTGCAGGCCGGCCGCGTTGCCTTGCGGACTGTCGCCTGCTCGGCTCCGGCCTCCGGGGTCGCGGCCACCTGCAGACTGATCCTGGAGACACAGTCGGGATGGCAGTCCAGAGGTCGATGCGGCACAGCAGGGAAACACGGAAGGGCCTTAGCGAAGTACCCTCCCTTTCAGTCAGAAGGTCCCACCCTCGTTGACCGGTGTGAGGCAGAGACGAACCAATCCAACCCCTCCTCCTTTTCTCCCTTTAAAATGCAAAGCTACTTTTTGTTGTTGTTGTTGTTAGGTGCCATGGAGTCGGTATCCGACTCATAGAGACCCTCTGTACAACAGGTGAAACACTATTGTCAATGCTTCTCTGCTGTTCATGGGGTTTACAATGGCAGATTGATTTTTGGGAGGGGGTTGCCAGGTCCTTCTCCCAAGCCTACAGCACCTGGTGTTCCCAGGCGGTCTCCCATCCAAGTACTAACCAGGCCCGACTCTGCTTAGCTGCCGAGATCTGACGGATGGGATGCCACAGGGCTATGGCTGGCTGTTATTTATGGCATTATTTATCTCTGTTACATTTACCTCTTTTACCACACTGAACAGGGAAATCAGGTTTTCTTTTCCTAGTCTTTCCTTCCGTTTGGCAGAAAACTCCAGTAGAGCTCTGACTGCAAGGAGAGAAACCTCCCCTCTTTCTAGAGAAGTAGACTCAACCCTCAACCTAGGACCAACTGCCGTTCATTTTCTAAAAGGTCAGGCTTTTCTTCTGTTTATGTTACAGCTCTGGCGTTCTGTGGGCAGGCATCTTGAGTATAAAGGACAGGGATCATGAATATGGGGGGCAGGCAGGATGCTGGGAGAAATAAGACGAGCAGTGGCGGGAAATGTTGTTGAGTACCACAGAGTTGGATCCCACTCATAGCGACCCTATGTACAACAGAATGAAACACTGACACTGTGCTATGCACACGATCTTTTTATTTTTGAGCCCACTGTTGCAGCCACTTTGGTGTCTTCTTATTTTGAGTTGGGCCACATCAGCAAAAGGAGGTCCTAGGGACTTTACTCTATTACTGTCATTAAGATCTATTCTACTTTGAGGAGACAACTCTTCTCCAGTCATTTTTTGAAAGCCTTCTATCCTGACTCATGCCATGGTATTTTCAGTCCCATTAATATGTTTGTGAAAGGTGGACATTGAATAAAGGAGACAGGGAAGAATTGATGCTTTTGAATTATGGTGTGGGAGATGAATATTGAATATGAGATGCCCAGGCTAACCAAGAGCCCAGAGTCAGGCCGAATGACCCCCTTATCTTAGGATTCTGTCTTATAGGCGCCACTCCACAAATTCCTTTAAAAGATCCTTAGATCAGAATGCTCTGGGCCAGAACAAAGGGCTGTAGATATGGGCAGTAACTTCCGAGAACTTCCAGACCTCAAGATAACACAAATAGCATACTTTAGCAACTCAAAACCTCACCTTATCTGACTTTCACTATCTCTACCCCCCCTTCCCTGCTTGTAATACACAATAAAAACCTTTACCCTGCAATGAGTTGGGGGTCCCAACACTGAACCTCTGCGCCGGTGAGGTGTGGTACCCTTGAGCTTGAGCTTTAATAAAAGCTCTTTGTTATTGCATGTGACTTCCGACTCCCTGGTGGTCTTTGGGGAACTCGAACTTTGGGCACAACAGAATATACCACGGCCTGCCAAAAGAACCAACAGATCTGTCCTAGAAGAAGTGCAACCAGAGTGCTCCTTGGAAGCAAGAATGGCTAGCCTGTGTCTTATGTATTTTGGACATATTGTCAGGAGGGACCAATCCCAGGAGAAGAATATCATGTTTGGGAGAGTGGCGGATCAATGGAAAAAAAGGAAGACCCTCAACAAGACCGACTGACACAGTGTCTGCAACAATGGACTTAAACATAAAAAAGATCGTATGCCTGGCACAGAGTTGGGGAATTTTTTGTTCTGTTCTACGTAGGGTTACCATGAGTTGGACATGACTTGATGGCACCTAACAACAAATGTTTAGACTTGGGGATGGGAGAAGGATGGTAGTGAAGCAGTGTGAGAAAACCTAAAGTACTTTGAGAGACTCAGAATTTTGGTAAAACAACAAATTTATTGCTATAGCAAGGTCAACCCAAGGAATGGAGTCCTGTCAAGACTGGCCCCAAGCTTTTGTTCTCCTGGGGTTATATAGTTTACAGCAGGGTGAGAGTTGTCATGGAAATAGGCAGATAAGGAGCAAAGACATGGGCTTGACTCTTGGGTGGAATGTAAGATTAGTTTTACATATACAGCAAGATAAATGGAGAAGGGAGGTAACTCATAGAGTGGAAATTGTCATGGAAATAGGCAGATAAGTTGCATTAAGTTCCAATAGTTACATTTTAAGCAAACATGACATCTTTTGATTTAAATTTTCTACAACAGTAGCAATGTTAAACTCCAAAGTCATAAACATTAAGAGCCTAAGTAAGCATAGATTATGTGTTATTTCCAACACTCTTATTTGAGAGTCCCTATGAAGATGAGAATAGTCTCCACATAGGCCTTTTTTACTGGTCTTTTTAGTTAAGTACTGTTGACTCTCAACTAGTGGGGATTGTGAGCAGACTTGTTAACTTAAAGCTGTTGGTTCTTAGTTGGTGGGAGATGTCATCAGACTCCAGAGTCAGGGACTTTTCTCCTCTCCCATGTCCCCCAAATTTCCTGTCTTTTATTCTGTCTAAGTCTGTCAACTTTAATTATAGTCCATAATGTGGTTTGGTGAGATTCTTAGGGAAGTGCTGGATTCTCTGTAGGCAATTCTCACAGTAGCCTCTCTTCTTTTTTCTTTCTTTCTTTTTTTTTTTTTTTTTCAGTACTGGGGTTTGAACCCAGGGCCTCACGCTTGCATGCTCTGCAAGTGCTGGGACACTGAGCTGCACCCCCAGCCCATTTTTTTACTTTTCGAGACAGGGTCTCACTAAGTTACGCAGACTATCTCTGGTCTCGAACTTGTGAACCTCCTGCCTCCGCCTCCCGAGCCTCTGGGATTACAGGCGTGCGCCACCGTGCCCGGCTATAGCCTCTCTTCTTTTGATTGCGCTGGAATTCTCAGGTGGTAAGACTCAGACCAGGTTCCAGGGTGAAAAGCCCTTTCCTTCCCACGTCCCCCCAAATTTTCCCTGTTTTTCTATCCTGTCTCAATAGACACTAAATGAGCACTAAAGGAGAAAAAGAACACTAAGTATGTCAAACTATCCCACCCAAACCAAGAGTTGAAGGTGCTGAAGATGTTACTTTTTGGTGAGTGCCTTGGGGGAAAGATATCTAAGGGGTATACAACCTTATGGTATATAATAAGAAATATACGTGTTTGGTCTTGTCCTGGGTTCCTGGCACAGCACTCCTAAAACTCTTGTGATTTCCTGAATGATAAGGACAATAAGAGCATCTTTTATTATTATACTTGTTTTTTATTTTTTCATAGCACAAAAGTGTCTTTTCTTATTCATAGTAAATTCTTATGATCATTCCCGAGTTTATGCTAATGACCAGATGAATAATTAGAAGGTTGGAACTTTCAGCCCCACACAGCTGGACCTCTAGGAAGGAGAAGGAGGGGCGGTTAGAAATGAACCTTTTTTTTTTCTCTCCTTGAATCAGACTTCAATGTATTGCCTAGGCTGGCCTCCAACTCCTGGACTCAAGCAATCCCTCTGCCTCCCAAGTAGCAGGGAGTATAAATGTGACACTGCACCTGGCTGGAGATTAAGCTCTATCAAACTTGGACAATGAGATTCTGTGAGATCCTGGGTTGGTGAACACACCCACATGATGGGAAGGTGATATACCCCAACTTCAGAAGGACAGAAGCCTCTGCTCTTAGGACATCTCTGACCTCGCCTTAAGTACCTCTTCATCTGGATGATCTGGATACTCATCCGTATCCTTTAGAATATTCCTTATAATAAACCAATAAACACAGTGAAGTATTTCCCTGAGTTTGTGAGATATTCTAGCAAATTACCAAACCTAAGGAGGGACCATGGGAACCCACATTTTACAGTCATTTGGTCAGAAGCACAAGAAGACAGGGTTTGGGAATGGCATCTGCAGTGGGGGTGGTCTTGTGGACTGAGCCCTTAACTTGTGGGATCTCATACTAACTGCAGGTAGATAGTGTCAGCAGTGAATTGAACTGAATCACGACACACCTCACTGGGGTCAGAGAATTGATAGGTGTGGGGTGAAATCTGCACATCTAGTGTCAGAAATGAAGCGTTCTGTGTGAGAGTGTAGAGAGAAATAGTGAAAGATTATAATTAGTAGTGTCAACCTAAATGGCAATTTGAGGCGCACTGAGTATAAAAAAAAAGTTTGTTTGAGCCAAAATGAGGATGATCATTTGATGAGATGAAATTCCAGTCATTGAGTTCAGGCTCCTGAAATGGTCTCAGAAGGGTCTGGGTTTTTGTGGATCCAAAAGGACAAAGAAGAAGGTGATAGCAAACAGGCTGTTACAGTTGCTCTGATTGACAAGAACAGCACAGGGCATTGATCGGTGGTTGATCATAGTTGTTATGGATTCCAGGTGAAAGTTCCTCCAGGTAAGGAGAAAAAGGTCAGCTTGGGGTAGGAGGTTGTAGCTCAGTGGTACAGCAAGTGCTTAGCATACAAAAGACCCCAGGTCCACAAGAGAGAGAGAGAGAAAGAGAGAGAGAGAGAGAGAGAGAGAGAAAGGGAAAAGACAAGCAGGAAGAAAAGGTCTCAAACTTTCAATCCTCCTGTCTCAGCGTCCCGAGTCACTGGGATTACAAGCATGTACCATGGAACCCATATTTTTTAATTGAATAAAATGATGTTACAGTTTATGAACTTCCATTTCATGGAAGAATATTATTTCACATTAACCCCCCTCAAGTGGCCAAGAAATATATTTTAAAAAGAACTGTAGGAAGCCAGGTGTGTGGCACACACCTATAATCCCAGCAACTCAGGAGGCTAAGGCAGGAGGATGACAAGTTCGAGGCCAGAGGCAGCCAGTATAACTTAGTAAGATCCTGTCTCAAAATAAAAGGTAAATAAGTGGCTGAGGATGTGACTTATTGGTGAACTACTTCCCTAGCATGCACTGGGTTTAACCTCTTAGTACTGAAAAAAAAAAAAAAAAAAACAAAGAAAGATTTGTAGGGAAGACTTACATTACCAGATATCAGAAAATACTATAAATAACAATGAAAATAACAATGACTATGTAGTATTTACTTCTGAGAAGGGTTCCTGGAGAAATTTGAAAAGAACAATATAGATGTCCAGAGATGTTTATTGCAGCATTGATCATAGTGCTGAAAATCAAGAAATAAAGTCCCACAATTCCCATAGGGCTATTGTCTCCCATAGGTCATACCTGGTTTGATAATTTTGCCCATGTTCTGGTTGGCTTTCATGTGAGTGGGCCTTGGGGACTTTAGCCATGGCAAAGACTATATCTATGACAAGCTGCAACTGTCCTATACTCCCAGGGGAGAAGGGAAATCGTCATACACCTTCTGTGGCAATGATCCCAGGGGGACTACCTTGAGCCTCTGAAGATGCGGGGCTGGGGAGGTGCAAGTTTGGCTTTGGAAGCATCAGTTATCCCTGCATTGAGAGTGTGATGAGAGACAAGGCTGGAGGGTTAGTAGCACTTGTGTCCCAGAGGGCACCATGCAAGAGGAGCCATCAAAGGTCTCAGAACAGAGGGGGCCTTGTGGAAGATTAATCCAGCAGACGGAAGAGTGGGTTGATGTTCATGCTTTCCTGAAGGGAGTCTTCTGTCTAGGGGAGTCCCTGGGACAGGGAAAGTCCCTAAGCATGAGGTATAGGTCATTTGAATCCCTTTTTCTTTTTCTTGCTTTTTCTTTTCTTTTCTTTTCTTTTTTTTTTTCTTTCTTTCTTTCTTGCTGGAAGCCCAGCCCAGGGCCTTGTACATGCTAGGCAAATACTCTTCCACTGAACTACACTCTCAATCTTGGAACCTCTTTTTTTGTGTGAGAGTGTCTCATGAGGGACCTGAAAAGAAGGACCAAGGGACATTTTCCTTCCCTGTGGGGATGGGGAAAAGTAGCTGGTGCCTCTCTGAAAACCCTGGTCCTGCCTCACCCTGGGCATAAACACTGCCCATGTTTGTCTTCATAGGGGACAGACCTGGGGTAGCACCGGTGTTAGAGCCCAAGGTGTGTTTTTGAAGGCTCAGAGGGGAAGGTGAGGACCACTGGACACCTAGGTTGGGGTCAGCAGTTAGCTGTAGGTGACTGGGCAGGGATGGTAGGAAGGACTCCCCAGGGTGGGGGCCTCCTCACTCATACAGTACAGCAGCTGGTAAGAAGTGAGCCAGGCCTCTAGGATGGCTGTGGCCTGGGCAGGGTCAGTCCATCTGAGATGCACATAAGGAGCCCTTTGAGTATGGTGACATAGTGAACGTGGCCCCCATTGGGCAGCAGAACCATAGCTGAGTCTCTGATCTTCCAGTGCCCGGGGGCGAGGTGCTGCAGTCCAGCTGCAGCCTAGGATCCAGGGGTTCCCAAAGGCGTGTGAGGAGTCAGCGATGGGAGACAGAGACACAGCAACTCGGAGGCAGTGTGATTCTGTTCCGTTTATTGCTCAGATAGCTCAGCTTTTTATACAGTTTTTCAGACTTAGGTCATGCAAGCAGTAAGAACAGTATGTGGGGTTTTCCACGAAAAACAGGTTTTACAAGCACAGGTTGATCATAATAGCCCATAGCCCAGAGCACAAATAATAGCCCACAGCCCAGAGCATAAACTTTACTATCTTTAGATAACAAACATCAGGGAGGTCTGTTTGTCCTCAGGCATTTCATAAATGACAAACTATAATGGGGTACTTAAATTCTATCCTTATTTACCATTCTAACCACAAGCACATTGTATATTCCTATGTAAGAATGTGGAGGGTCAGGCTGACAGAAACAATAGCCCCCACTCCTTCCACTAGCTGGGAACCAAGGTTTGCTTTCAATCAGATAAGCACCTCCCTATGCTGTGTATACTGTGGGCAGTGGAGCGTTACTTTTCTCTTTCTATTCTTATAACAATTATTCTGCTCGTGGAGGTGGAAACTCAGTCTACCTGGGGATGAACAATTTTGCTTGTTGTAATTTATTCATAAAATCTTTAATATCAGATTGCCACGGATGTTCTTGCAAGCCTATCTGAATGAGAACATAGTTCTCAGGGCACCCCTCACATATGGCAGACATAGTCCCCACATATGGCGGACAGCTGCAGTGACTCAGTGAGGAAGGGACAATCCCTTCCAGTAGTTTCCCTTATTCTGGGGAAACAGATGATTGTACATTCTTATTCTCATATCCAACATTATAAAATATGCTATCAAGAATCCAGTAAATACTAGAAAAAGAAAGGCGAAAATCCCAAGTCCCATTCTGTGAAGAGGCCCTCCTTGAAGTACTCTTCCCCATGCAGGGACCTTGTCACACAACATGGGAGGATCTGGATGTGGCAGCAAGAGGCATCAGTTCTGCCAGCTGTCCTGATGCCTCATGTCCCAAAATGCTGCTGGCTCCTTGGGATAGGACATAATGGCCCTGTCTCTGCAGGGAGAGGGGCACACAGGTAAGTAACTCTGAGAAGAGGGATCAATGTTGGCACTCCCTGTTGTAGAGAGAAGGTGGCTATTGGCTTGGAGTCTACTTTTTATTTTCTAGGGCAAGAGAAAACTCAGATGGTCTCCAAATAACAGTCATTCCAGTAATAGCTACTCCAAGAGACTTTTTCAGATATGATCACTCAACATAGCCACTCCAGAGAAAGCCCATCCAGGGGGTTCTCCCCAGACACTCTATCAGTCCACTGGTCAGTGCAGGAAGAGGGTGGTTTGGGATCTGGGAGGAGGGTTGGTTACATCTTACTTAAGTCTGAGCCCAGGCTGGCTTTGAACTCACAATTCTCTTACCTAAGCCTCCCAAACACATCTGCCAGTTTGCTGCACTGTGAGGACTTGTGTGTTGCGATGAGGCTGAGAGATCTGCCACTGTAACCTCGGACATGAGCAAGGTTACCCACGGTGGACAGGTTTTCAGCTGAGCTTCCAGACTAAGACAGACTAGGGAATAGGACCTGGCGAGCCACTCCCGAAACAACTAGGCATTGAAAACCCTATGGATAGCAAAGAAACACTGTCAGATATATGCAAGTTCAAACTGTAGCTGAAGAAAATTAGAACAAGTATATAAGAGCCACGGTATGACCTTGAGTATATCCCACCTGAGTTCAGAGACCACCTCAAAAATAGGTTTAATGCATTAGACACAAATGATAGGAGACCAGAAGAGTTGTGGCATGACATAAAAGATATCATTCAAGAAGGAAGCAAAAAGTTCTTAAAAAGACAAGAAAAAAAGAAAAGACCAAATTACATGTCAAAAGAGAC